>OVAV01003231.1:0-10120 GCA_900406375.1 Iberis amara
TAAGAAAAATCTGAAATTATATAATTATTTAAATAAAGAAAATATTAAAATATAGCATTCATTTAAAACAAAACAAATCCTTAAGTATTAGAGAAAGTGGTTAAATGGTGAAAATTTATTTTCTTGCATATATTTTTAACGGAGTTTTTTTGTCAGGAAAAGGGAGAAAATCTCCTTATGATTTATTAAAAAATAAAAAATTAACTACTAATAGTTCTTGGAAACAAAGTTCCAATTAAATCATCTGTAAAAACTAATATAAGAGAATCAAGCATAACATATAGAAAATGAAAACCTATTGGAAGAGAAAAACCCATATTTTGTTTTATATTTTATAATATATGAAAAATAAAAATAAAAACCTAATAGAATCAAGCATAACAGAGTTTGACTTTATATAATTATTATTATTTTTTGTGTTATAGAAACTAGTTAATTAGTTATGGATCCAACATTAAGGGAGTTTGTGTCTTCCTTTTAGGCATACCCTTTGCAATAAGTTTTGCTTTAAAACGAGGTTCTTCAACACTTGGTATCGCCAAATTGTAATTGTAGATCCATATGCTGTTATGCATTCTATCACTCTCTTATTTAAAGGCCTTAATACAACAGTCCATGTATGATTTTTGTTTCGAGAATCATTTTTATCATCCATGGTTGTCCTCCACTTGTTTTAATTGATATCTCCTTGTAATTTGCACGTTCTATGGTGTCACGAAAAGAGATCCGCAGTAGTAATCTTAATCATCAATTCTAATGAGAAAGCTTGTTTCTCTTTAAAGGGCCGACTCCAAAATTTTAGGGGCTTAAAACAAAATTAAAAAAAAACTCTTTTGTATTTGACTTTAGATAAATAATAGCTATGCACAACTCACAGTTGCTATCAAACTGCTTATTTCAATATTCAAGTCCATTACTAGTTTTGACCATTTTCCCAATCTAATTCTCTACCAAACCGATCCACTATGTAAACTTCCAAAGACTTCATCTTTAAAATTTAGAAAATATAACCAAGGCTTTCTAGTGTAGTTACCAATGAAGGATATGAAAGTTTTGGTAATTGCTTAGGGAAAATGCTACTGATAGAGCTCCCCGAAGGTCTAAATGTAGATATCCTAGTATCTCATTTAAGAGTCATGTGATAAGTACAACATGTATCCATGATCAAGTCATCGTCAAAATTTAAAATACTAGAAAATTAAAAAGTTTCTTGATTGGGACTCACTATTGGTATTGGACCTGGTTCTTTTGGCTATAGAGCCGTTTTCTCTCTTCCTCTAGTCTCTTATTTTTCCTTGAGATAAAAGAACCTCAACTTGACCTTTTGAAAATTTTCTTATTTGAGCAAAAAATCTAGCTCTTTTGCATATATGGCAGCTACAACATCACTAAGAGTAAAAACAACCCACTTGGATCTTTTAGAGTTTTCCTACTTTAACATGTGTTGATAACAGAGGGGACATAGGGTACTTGTCTAAACTTTGATTATACTTCAACTGAGAAGGATGTTAAAGTGGTCCCTAATCTCAACTTCACCTACGCCTAAGCCATAAGTAAACTCCTAGTCTTGATCATAGCTTGAGCTTCACGTTCTCATTTCTTCACACGCAGTGTCTCTTATGTCTGTTTTGCTTTTTATACTGTGATTTGAGGCTTTTATGAATGATCATGAAAGTTCGTATCAAGAATATATTCTTCATTTTATAGTATTTGTGATATATTCTTTATACAGTAAGAATCAGTTAATAGCCGTAGTAACTGACATAATGTAATGTTCCACAGTTGCTAACAGAGTCAGAGTGAAGGGTTTTTTTCTTTTTTTTTGTCATCATAATATTAACCAAAAGAGAGTGTTTTACATATTACATAAACTGGATAACTAAGCGAGAGAGAGAGAGAGAGAGAGAGAGAGTTCTACGAGCCTTAGAAGCTAAAACATCAGTGACAACATTATATCGTCTTGATACAAAATAGAAAGATAGATGAGATTGCTTTGAAATTGCAAGAATGTCTTGAAGATGAGATGACGTTCCTTGAAGAAGATGGTTATCCAATCCTAATCTCATTGCTTTTGATAACGCAAAAACTCCCTGTGGACAATCATAGCAGATTGGGACATGAGAATAGCCTAACCTTGTCAGTGCTAGAGATGCTTCCTTTATAGCCAATATCTCAGCTTCTGGTGGTGTTTGAGGTGGCTGTATGCTGCACATTCCTCTAATAAGCTGTTTATCTCCTTGACAAAGGATCCATGCAAATACCCACTGGTTCCGTTGTAGACTTCCAAGAAGCATCAGTGAAGCATTGAAGAGCAGTATGAGAAACCTGATAAGGTACCAATGATCTTCTTCTAGCATATAAAGATGCTTCTTGTGTATCCTCCAAATGGCTATGTTGTTCATGCACTTCTTCCCATATCTGCATATATACTAGAGCTTTTGAGATTATTACTGGGATACTTTGAAATTCACCTTTGAAATATAATGAGTTCCTCATTTTCCACAATCTCCAGAGGATATAAGGCTCTAAACATCTATGTTTATAATCTGGTAATGAATGCATCCTATAAAGAAAGATTCCGTACATAATCGAGATTGACTGATAGGTCATTAGCCAAACAATCAAGATTTAGATTGGTAATAGGAGAATAGTACCAGACTTCCCTGGCAATTCTACAGGTGAAGAATAGATGATTAACTGCTTCGGTATAATCTCCACATAATTGGCACATAGTATTCAATCTGAATCCCCTTCTTGATAAAGCTTCCAACACAGCTAATTCATTTTGAAGTAATTTCCATAAAAATGTCTCAACTTTGGAGGAATGGACAACTTCCAGATCTGTTTAAAGATGACTGTACTCTTAGTGAATGACTGAGATGATGGCCTGCACGCACACTGTAATTGCCATTCTTAGTATATGACCAAGTTATTTTATCATTGAAACCCAGCAGAGATGGTCTTAACAACAAAGCAAGTGCTGCATCCTCAGGGTGTAAGTGTAATTGAAGCTTTGACTGATCCCATGATAAACCATATGATGTCAGAAGATTATTGACAGTAAGATTCTTATATGAGCTTGCATTAATGATTTGAGCAGCTGCATATGGTTGCCTAGGTAGCCATTTATCTTCCCATATTCTAATAGTGCATCCATATCCTTGTGTCCAATTAATTCCTTGCTTTAGTAATTGTGTACCTCTACTTATGCTCCTCCAAGCATAGCTTGATCTACGACCAACTTGACTGGAGGTGGCTCTTGACTCTTTGAATAATGCTGGTGAATAAAGAGGCTTTGTTATGCCCTATCACATCTGGTAAGCTTAGATATTTGCTCATACCATCAGAATTATTTAATTATTTTGAACATGTAAAGGACAACACTTACTAAATGTTAAGGCTGATTTCTGTAAATTGACTTTCTGACCAGAGAGATTGCCATAGGACTGTAAGATCTTCATCACCATTCTACACTCCTCCTCCTTGGGTTTACAAAATAAGAGTGAATCATCAGCAAAAAGCAAATGAAAAACTGTAGGCCCATTTCCACTAGCCTTGAAACCATATATTCTCTTCGCTTGAACAACTTTATTGATTAAATAAGACAATCCTTCAGTACAGAGAAAAAAAAATAATATATATATATATATATATATATAAGGAAAAAGCGGATCACCTTGTCTAATACCTTGTGTAGGTCTAAATTTGCCAACTGGAGATCCATTGATAAGCAAAGAGTATTGGACAGTGGTTATACAACACATCACCCATCTTCCCCATACATCTCCAAAACCTAACTTCCTGAGAATGAAATATATATACGGCCATTGTAGCTTATCAAATGCTTTTTTGATATCAAGTTTAATTTTCATAGATGATTCAACTCTTTTCCTAGTGTGTAAAGAGTGTAAAAGTTCATGGGCTACTAGGAAATTATCTGTTATGAGCCTCCCCGGGATAAAAGCATATTGGTTATTTGAGATTATTTAATTTAACCAGGGTTTAATTATGTTTGCTAATATCTTGGAGATTAACTTATATGCTACATTAGCTAAACTAATAGGCCAATAGTCCTTTGCTCTTTGATGATGGGTAATCTTAGGGATTAGGCATATCAAAGTATGATTTATATCCTCATCTAGAGAGCAATGTGTGAAAAAATACTGAACAAAATTGAACACACATGATTTTATAGCTGTCCAATGGTATTTGAAAAATCCAGCAGTGAGCCCATATGGTCCTGGGGACTTATCATCATTCATCTGTTGTAGGGCCTCAATGATCTCTGCCTCATCAACCATCTTTGTAATACTTGGATTCATTTCTGCAATTACTTTAGTTGGCATATAAGACAAAACATTAAAATCAGATTCAGGTGCTGTAAAAAGTTATTGAAAATATTGTTGTAACACACGATGTACCTGCTTCATCTTCTATCAAGGAAATGCGATTGATTGTTCTTCTTTGTTTTATCTTCTGATGGAGGTATCGAGTATTTCTGTCCCTAGCTTTAAGCCACAATGCCCTGCTTTTAATTCATCAATATTCTTCTTCGATTTTGCAGGCATATGCAAGTTTCTTTTTAATCTCACCAACCTTGGCATAATCTACTGGATTTTGATCATTAGTTAGATGAAGTACATGCTGCAATTGATTAACTGTCTCTGATTGTTAAAGTTTTTGCTGATGCTTCCACTTAGACAATCCCATTCTACATTTTCTAAGAGCTAAAGCAAAAGAATCTGGGTGTATCTGAGCACATTCTTGCTGCCACATTTGTTGGACCTCGTGCCTAATATGAGAATGGTATTTCCATTTGTTGGACCTCCAAGTTTTTCTTCATTGGAGACTGTCATTAAAATCTCCTAAATATAAAGAGGAGTTAAAGTAGACTGAACTGCTTGAAGCTTGATTACTGAGTATTCTCGAAAAGTGATTTCTAGTAGTTCTTTCAGGAGGACCATATATATAATGCAAATAATAAAGATGCCGACCTTCTTTTATTTCAAAAGTATTCTTATAAAGATTGGAATGCTCAGGAAGCCTAACAGATACACTACTATCCCAAAACACTGCTAGACCACCACATCTTCCTAAAGGTGGATGGTAAAAGCCATGAGCATACCCTAATTTCTGCCTAATAGAGTCAATAAAATCCGAATTATTTTAGTTTCTGTGAGGAAGACCAAAACATGTTTATATTTACGCCTAATACCAAAAAGATGACGAATTGTCAAGGTATTCTTCAAACCCTGACAATTCCAATGCAAGATTCTCATGGATCAGAGGGCGGTTTTGGGGTATCCACCCTCCCCCTTGATAATAAGATGCTTTTCCTTTCTAGGCTTACTAGTAGACCCTGCATCTTGGACAAATACTAGATCTGCCTTTCTCTTTCTGTTGACTTCCATTGGATTTTGTCTGTTTTGTGAAGTGCCAACCAGAGCTTGTGAAATAAATTGATTATCAGAAAACTGGTGTCTAATAACAACAGAAGCATTTGGCATATTAGGTTGAATATCAGAAGGAGGATCCAAAGGGATGTACTCTGGAACATGGTCTTCATGATTAAAATTACATCTTGTTCTTCATGTCTCAAATCCCCACATTTAAAACAAAACTTACACAATTTCTCATATTGAACTCGAATGAGAGTTGGTGGTCCAAACTTTGCAAACTGAATATAACGTGCAAAGATAAGTTTGGTTGAGATATCAATTTTAATCTGAGCCCAAGCTTCAGCAGGTTTATCAGTTGTAGCCTCTTTGAGTCTAACATCTTCAATTGAACCCAGTAACTGTCCTAATTCCCTCACCATCGCATCATCACAACAGTCATGGGGAATATTAAGAAATTTAATCCAGAATGTAATTGTGCTCAAGTAATCCGGGAAACTCTTTCTTGACCATATATCAGTTACTAACATCCAATCTTTAAACGACCGGGACCTGACTCAATTACCCGGAGCAGATGTTTTTCCTTTTTGAAATAGAATTGTACTGCCCGTTCATCAATTATCCTGTTCTCCACACGACCGTCAATCTGCCATACCTTAGGAAGTGTATCTTGAGAGGTTGGACCCTTTGATGGGTAGAGTGTAAGCATCTTACTACCACGCTCAAACGATTAGCAGATTCCCTTTGTTGGCCATCCGTAGTAGGATGAAAAGGGATCTTGTTTGCACCTAAAGATAGGTTTTGCATGTTTAACCAAATCTCATTAGCCATCAGAAACAGAGTATTGAAGTAGTATATAGAAAGAGACTTAGCTCAGAATAGCTAGAATTTGGAAGACAATAAGAGAAAATGGTTGCATGCAGTAAAAAGAAGTGAAGTTGTACGAAATCAGACTTATGAAAGTGATAGTGAGGTGGATTGTTAAGCTTCCAAGTAGATCGAAGCCAGTAGAAACATTTGTAGAAGCAGCGATGAATTCCAATTCAAACTAGAGATGAAGGATCCAGCTGGTGAGAGATTACAAGAGTCGTAGAAACATGGAGAAGGACGTGCGCAACTTGTGAAATCAAGACCCTAGAACCCAAGGAAAGAGAAGCAGAAATCGCCTTGACAATTGCCTTCAACAGAAAACGGTTGAATGGTAATATCCAAAATGCATCTCATTCTACCAAATCATTTCTCTTTGCAGTCATTCCAATTACTTTGAATCAAAACATGCAGATAAAAGATGTAAAATAGGACGAAAAAAAGGAAGAGCAAAACTGGAGAAATAACCGATACAATTCCAAGGGTGAGTGATATCGTCGAATATCTCAATCACCGGATTTTCTAATGGGCCTAGCCATATTTAGACTAGCTAAAAGAAAATGTTTTCGTAATTATGCGGAAATCGATCTCTGACATGGACCAACATGAAGATTCCTTCTCAAGTGTGGTAACCAGACCACAACAACTTGGTTAAATTGTTTCTCTTTTCTCATCTGTTTCAACTACTTGGTATATGTGGGTATTTGTAGATCCATAACTAACCTATGCAAATTTGAAGATATTAAGAAACAAATAAACACTCGTTAGAGGTCTAAATAATGAGCCCTAGCTCAATAGAAACAAGTGGCAGAGTAAAAAAGAGTTCCAAAAGAAGAAGAAGAAGCAAACTCTATATTGCACGATTCACAAACAGATGTAAGACTAATATATTCTATATATATATTAAAAAATACCCACAAGATCTAAGTAAGACCAAAAAAAAAAATCTATGGTTTTCTTGATGTAATCTTCTGTTTTCTACTTGGATCTCTCCTGGTTATCAAAAAGAACAAACAATTTTAATGTCAAATTACATGTAAAACACAATTTGGGTTTACAGATTGAAAATTTGATTGTGTATTGTCTCACTAACTTGTTCTGTATTGGACTGTATCGACTTCTTGGGATTCTTCTTAAGCTATCTTTTTCACCTCCAAGAGACTTTTCCTTCATCTTCTTGCTCATATGAATATCTCTCAGATCTCTGTGTCCTTCTGTCTGAAACTTGCTGCTGAAGAAAGCTAATAAAAGCATAATTAGAGCTAAGGACATCGATCTTAATGACCGGAATCTCTTCATCGGTGAATTCTCTTCTTCTTACTTTTTGGGTCGAGATGATTGAGTTAAAGAGAAAGACAACTTGTAAAGCTTCTTTGCTTTGTAAGTGAAATTTTGAGATCTGATCACGTGAAGTTAGCTTTTTAGTGTTTTGTAAATATTGTGTTCAGATATTGAGATATTTTATTCTTATATAATCAACTGAGGTTTTGGAACATTCAGTGATGTTACAAAGGCACATGTATACACATGTATTAGCCAAAGATGTAAGCTGATTAGTGGTTACCAATATTTAGTAAGTCTAACTTCATGAGAAGAAGAGCTGTAACTTGCAGTATATGACAGTAGGTTGATTATTAACTTTATTTATTTATAATATTTTTTTTTTCCCTATCCCTCCAAGCTTTGAAAAGATAAAAAAGACGCATTAAAACTTGGTCTTATTACAATGAAGTTTTTTTTTTTTGGTTTTCTGTTCGCATTAGTATTTTGTTTCTTTGTACTAATCATGTTTTTGGTATGTTTATATCTTTGTCAACTTAGTAAGATTAAATTTTAGGGAGCAAATCTTCTAGGTATACCTCATACACCTATTACCTTTAGAGCATCTCTCAAATTTTTAATTATTTTTTTAAGTTAACTTTTGAATTAAGAATCCTTAAGTGAGATTAATTAATTTTCCTCTCTATTGGTAAAATCCCTATGAGGTTATTTAAAATTTTTTTTTCATTATAAGATGAAGAACATATGAAAATAGGAGAGGCAGGACAAGCAAGATGGTAAATCCGATCAACCTCAATCAACAAAGGCTTCGTAACATCTATTTCAATTCTAGAAATAGAAATGACAATATTGATTCAGATGAGACTATGTATTCTATATTTCACAAAAAGTTGAGACTCGTACCATGACGAATGAGTTCAAATCTCGGGTGACCGATCCATTTCTTGAGCTTTTCTTTTGATCCAGTGAAAAAGTTATCAGCAACAACTACCTCGAGAAATGAAATGAACATTCAATATCAACAAAATTGACAACATAGAGCATCTCAATTTTGTTGAGCATAGACATATACAGACCTCATTCTTTTCATTTTCCATCAGCTTATCAACCAAGTGGGAACAGATCCTCGTATTGGGCTACACAAACAACAAAAGTAATCACCTTTTAAACTCATCTTAGCTTATACTAGAATTCTTCAATCAAAGCCAACCAAATCCAACTAATAAACCCAAAGATTTGACTCTGTAAAATCTCTATAAGCTACAATGATCCAAAGTTTTCTCACAATGTAGATCTAAGTGGCATAACCAGGATTCAGTCTCAAGGATCTTCAATACAATTCCAAAGAGATCATCTAACTACATAAGATCCTCCATAATTTGACAATGATTTTAAAACTCCTCAATACATATGAACAAGCAAAACCCTACTCAAATGATGAGTCTTTCACAATAACAATCAATAAGCTAAAAACTACAGTCACAACAACAAAAAGTCCAAAAGTTTCAGAAAGGTGATTGGAAATATCAAAACTTGAAACGAAACCAGAATCGCCCTTTCAATCGCCGTGTGAGAAATTTTTTTTAAGGATTTTTGTGTTTTGCACGAGAGAAAAAGACACATAAATTTTTTAGTTGTTTTTCCCCAACCAATCGGAAATCGCCACATAGGAGTTCTAAAGGGTTTCTAAAAATCTCTCTTTCAGAACCGATTCTGCATAATTAAGTCATTTATTTTTTAGTTCTTGAGCTTTAAAGCCTTAGATATCCATAAAACATACCCTTCACATCTTCTAATGGAGATAGTCTTATAGATCTACAAAAAGGGTTAAAAGGGATATCCAAATTACAGTTGTAGGTTTCACTTTAGTGCCTGTAATCCGAGAATGAGATATGTAGTTAGTCTACTTCACTTCTATGAGAGGTTAATTATCGTTAAAGGATTTCTATTTCCTTTTGTAGGATGTGTTGTACCATTTGGTGAGTTTGTTCTCTTTAATTTAATAAACTAAAGTTGAAACAAAATTTAATTGAAACTTTTTAATGTATTTCTGTATAATAGAATTGAATTTGTAAGTATTTTGATTATGTATATGGAACCCTCTTTAATACACCATGAAATCGATAGTATTTTAATAGGTTGTTTATAATATATTTTAATCAATTGATATGGATTTTTTAAATAATTTAAAATTCCAAATTTAATGATAAAAATGTGTTTTCATTATAATGATCCCTATGAATTTAATTAAAAGTTCAAATTAAAATTATACTGAAGTGCATTTTTCCATATCCATTAAGTGTTTCTTTCCACAAATCAACATTTTTTGGTTTCTTTATCTTCTGTTTCCAAAATTTCTTGACCATTTTGAGTAATATCTTTTTTTTCTTCTTCTTTACAATAGTCCTACTCTGGCGATCGAATTAGGTGCCTGAGACTTAAAGTGGGGCCATCACCATCATTAGATTAAGATAAGCTCGACAACCATTTTGAGTAGCATCTCTTTCATTTTTTCTTTTCATGTTTCTTGAATTAATAATTGTCACGTCCCCGAACTTCACTAGTTCGCGGGACAG
>OVAV01003232.1:0-10118 GCA_900406375.1 Iberis amara
TATATATATATATATATGGTTGAGAAAACAAATTTTGGGTTTGCATTTAATATTGGGGAAAAAGTCAGAAAAATCACAAACTTTCCAAACTAAGCCATTAAAACCATCAACTCTCTTTTTTTGGTGTGAAACAAGGAGAAAACTCCCAGCTTATTAATTAGACTTTAAAAAAATTACAACCGAACTTGTCTTGGACANGGACACACTTGTCTGTGACTGTCATATGAAATCAATAAATCAACAACAGAAGGACTAACACTAAGAAAATGAAAACCTAAGGGTAAAGAAAACGCATAGTTAGCTAAACCATCCGCTTGACGATTAGCTTCTCTATACACGTGGGAAATGTGGACTATCCAGTCCTTCGATAGAAAGTCATAGCACAAGCATACTAGGAAAGATAATGGGTGTGAGTCTCCAATGCCATCCTTCAAGAAACCCACAACCATTTATGAATCAACTTCCAATTCCAATTTTCTCACTCCATACTCCCAAGCCACATATAAACCATAATAGACACCCCATAACTCTGCTAAAGGTGACGAACATAAGCCTATATTTAGAGCAAAACCAACACACCAACTCCCTGACTCGTCTCTAACCACACCACCAGCTGATGCTTGACCTGGATTACCATGAGAAGCGCCATCAGTATTCAATTTAAACCAACCTGGTCGGTAACTTCCAGCCAATTAACCGCGTCTCAACAGCTGCCATACTCCGACTAAAGCGAGCTTGCATATGCCCCTTCCACACTTCTTTCGACACATCAATCACGAAATGAGTACGGTCCCTACACCGAGCTATCTCTCCAAAAACATTCCCACACCTCCACTTCCAACTCCACCACACAATCATAGAAAATATAGTGGACCAAGCAACTCCATGAGACAAAGTATGAATCCTAATATTCGAAAAGATCCAACTCAGTAATGGTTCATCAAAGAAATCTCTATGTCTCTCACGTGGAACCATCAACTCTCAATTAAGCCATTTAATATCTTAATTTTTTTATCAAAGGTCATTTAAACCATAAATTTTCATTGACTTTTCTAATTTAAACATTGCATTAGTCAACGAAACTAAGTTTAACAGAACAGTAAACTTCGTTAAAGAAATAAAACATAAACTTTAAAAAAATCCCAAATCGATTGCCGGAGAGAGAGAGAGAGAGAGCCGAGTCCGTGCCGGGAGAATATTCGTGAACAACCATGTGTGATGCTCAGAAACTTTCTGTTTCATATGATTCTGAATTGGGTGAAGAACTGAAGAGAACCAAAGCAAATTTAAGAAATAAGAAATAGCAACAGCAAAAAAAATTTAAGAAATAAATTAAATTTAGTTATTTTGTGTCGTATTGTAGTTAAAAATAATACATTCATAATAATATAAATTTGGCAGATTCATTGGAGAAAATTGAAACAAAAAATTGAGGTTATGTCGTTCGATAGGAAAAGCTCTTAGAAAAAAATTGTTTAGTTTTTACAACAAAAAAAAATTTGTTTAGTAAAAGCAACTACAAAAAGAACCTCAAATCATCAAATTTAGGGTTCTTTTCATTCCAAAAGCAATATATATATTTTTTTTGTAAAAGTTCCAAAAGCAATATTAAGACTTTAAATTTGAAATTTCCTATTCAAAACCTCAAATATGAGGTTTTATCTTTCTAATTGCATTTTAATCCCTATATGACAAAAAAGTTTAATATATTCATAAATAATTTTCTTATGCATCTTTGTTATCATTTTACTCCCTATAGTTTTATATTTCTTGAACATAAATCAATTATAGCTTAACAAATTCAAAATACATCTTAAAATAAAAATAAATATTGACATAAAAAATATTACATAAAATTTAAACTTATTTTATAAAGTAACAACATTACATTAAGCAAATTTCATACAAAAATAGAACAACAGTACATTAATTGTACTTTATAATTTAATTTTTATGTGTTGTTTTAATTTATTATGTAACTTTATATCATGGTAGAAAGTTTTATTAACTAATATTTCATGTGTATATATATATATATATAATTTATGTTTTAATTACATATAATATTTTAAAATTTTTAGTTGAATATGATTACAAGTAAAATGATTAAATTGCAAAATATCAACAACCTAACTTTAAATTTGAGATTTTTCTTTTGAAATGAAGCACGCACAGATCTAAAATTTTTGGAGATGCTTTAAAAGTGTTTCATTCTATGTTTCCATTGAATGCTATGTCCACCATTTCACTATTTGATATGTCTCTGTCACCATTCACCAATGAGACTTAGAATCTAATTTGTCTCGTCCTGGTAACAAGTAACACGGGAACTTGCAAACGAAACAAACAAAAAGTTTAGAGCTTTTTTTAATTTTTTAATTTTATTAATATATTAAAGTCTAAAATAGCACAAAACATACACTATCAACCCAAAACCCACTAAAGCCCACAATTTCATAAAACCTAACAATCTCATCATAAGCTCCAGAGGCCCACCTGCCCCGCTACCAACTAAACCCTAGAGTCCAACAAGAAAAAGGAAACCTTAATTCTAAGGCGGCGCCGTGAGGCTACGGACCTCACCGCACGGAGGCGGTGACCCGACACCGAAAATCTGAGACGGAACTGCCACTACCGTCCACGGAGACTCAGAAGAAGAGAAGGAGGTGGAAAAAGGGCGATTGAGAGACGCCAAAACCGGAGATGAAAGGCGAAGCTAGATTTCTGACAACAAGGGAAACGGGTTCCATCGCCTTCAGGTTCAACAGCGGCTCGATTCTCGGCAGTCCTGCTTCCCGACATCTACCGAGAGCTCGAGACACGCTTCACCTTCCGGAAAAGAAATCCTAGCCGCCTTGAGGTCTCCTCTTCGTCACCGAGCCGTCATTCATGCTTCGCCGCCGCATGCAAACTGGCCGGAGTACGATGCCGAGAAACTGCTACTAGTCTTCACTTGAGACGTTGTGCGACTGTACGGAGAAAGGAAGATCAGAGGATTGAAACGGCGATGAGAGAAAGTGCTCTTAGGAGAGCTCGTTGGAGCTGGCTCTCACCGGCGAGCCCGAGGCAAGGAACAGACTGATCCGGCTTGAACTGAAGCAGTGAAGCTCTCCGCCCCTCTTCACACTCTACAAGTCCGGATCTTAGATCATATTTGAAATGGGAGAGTCGAGAGCGAGAAGGTAAGAGAGAGAGTTGAATTGAGTTTGAATTTAACCCAAAAAAGTTTAGAGTTCACTCGAAAAAAAACTTAACAAAAAAGTAAAATTATCGGTTTTTAATATTTAAAAATTTTAAAAAGTGAAAAAATAAATTCTGACTTTTTAAAGGGATTTTCAAACATATTTTTCAAAAATACCACACACTCTTAAATTGTTTTAAAAATACCACAAAAAGTTTTTTTTCCAAATATACCTCAAATTTATAATAGCATTAAAACCCTAAATTTGAACCCTCAATTCTAATAATGAACCCAAACCTAAAACTTTAAATTTTAAATCCTTAAAATTAAATATTAATGTTTATAGTATCTTTGAAAAAAGTTATTTAATATTATTTTTTGGTACATTTGGAAGTGTGTGGTATAGTTGCCCAAAATCTAAATTTGTTTTGTATTTCATGGAAATTTTTTTAATTATGCATTGTAACCCATTAAATCTAACAACATTAAGATAGTAACAAAATTTCAAAATATGCCGTTTTATTTTTATAAAAAAACAAAAAAAATCTGTTTTAGTAATTAACAATGATTTGGTTATCAGTCCCATTCCGGAAAATTACATATCCAAATTGGGTAATTGACCTGCTTATGAGGTGAATTAAAACATAAACTACTCTAAATCTCCTAAGTAGGAGAATAACTAATCTCAAACTCGGAGGATATAATCTACGGTATCTGACCAATGCGGAATATACACGCAGGATGCCTACCTAGTGAATTGACCGCTAATATATAATATAACTAAGTTGACAACTATAATCACAAAAAACCTTAGAGATATAATATCTATTAACAAAATAACAAATCAACTAATAATAAACTATAATTATTAAAGGGGAATAGTGATGTTATGCCACATGTCTTGTGGTTTGCCAGTTGGCATCCCAGTCGAGATTCTAGCAGTAACATCATTCTCTGTTGGGTTTAAGCGTTAGACTCCTTCGACCAGACTGAAGCACCAGGCGTGCCATTGGAACACCAATTAACCAAGAGGATTAACCCTTGCAACTATAAGTGCAGACTTGATTTTATTCATTAGTAGAGCAATGTTTATATACAAGAGAAGACAACACAATCACATGAAATTTTTACAGAAAGATATACAAAGATGTAAAGTAAATATTGATGTAGTTAAGACATGATTTTGTACGATTTACTTGTATCTTGACACGCCCCCTCAAGATGGAGGTGGTTGAACAACTCCAATCTTGTTGATGAGTTCTTGAAACTGTGGTCTTGGTAAAGGCTTTGTAAGAGCATCTTCTAATTGATCTTTGGTGTTAATATGAGCAACCTGAAGTACGCCTTGATGAACTTGACCTCTAATAAAATGATAATCAATAGCAATGTGTTTCATCCTAGTGTGAAACACAGGATTAACACATAAGAACGTTGCACCCACATTATCACAATAAACAACCGAAGCCTTTTGTAAAATAATCCCAAGTTCCGTCAGGAGATTGCAAATCCACTGAAGTTCAGCTGCAGTGTTTGCGACTTCTATATATTCAGCCTCGGTTGAAGATCTTGCGACACCCTTTTGCTTCTTTGCTGTCCAGGAAATTGGATGTTTGTCGAGGTACACAATATAAGCATTGGTGGATATATAGTCATCAACATCTCATGCCCAGTATGCGTCGGAGTATCCGTGTAGAGACAGCTTGTTAGAGGCTGAGAAGAAGAGTCCATGTGAGGATGTGCCAGCAACGTATCGAAGTAATCTCTTAGTTGCCTGCTAGTGATCAGTGGTTGGATAGTGCATGAAATGATAGAGTCGGTTTACCGCAAATGAGATGTCAAGCCTGGTGAAGGAGAGGTATTGTAGGCTTCCAATAAGTTTACTGTACTCTGTTGGATCCGGTAAGACTGTCCCAAAACGTAAGTGAAGTTTTGGAGAAGACGCCATAAGTGTAGAGACTGGTTTAACATTCTGCATATTGTATCGAGTCAATGAATCAGTAATGTACTTCTTCTGAGATATATGTAGACCATTCACTGTACGATGTGCCTCAAGACCAAGAAAATAGTTCAGGTCTTCTGCATCCTTCATTGAGAAACGTCGAGCCAGAGCATTGAGGACTTTCTTTATTGTTGATGAATTGTTTCCTGTGATTAAAATATCATCAACATAGACCAGGAGATAACCAAAAATTCCAGCAGTATTCAGGATAAATAAGGATGTATCCGTAAGAGAGTTGCTGAAACCAATTTGCTTGAGAAACGTTTTCAACTCACTGTACCAGGCTCTGGGTGCCTGCTTAAGACCATAAATAGCTTTCTTTAGCAGACAAACATGATTTAGTTTATCAACATCTTTGAATCCATGAGGTTTTTCCATATAAACCTCTTCATTCAGTGTGCCCTGAAGAAAAGCGTTATTGACGTCAATCTGTTGAATGGGCCAGGACCGTGTAACAGCAATGTCAAGAACAAGCCATACTGTTGTAGCTTTAATGACCGGACTGAACGTAGCAGTGTAGTCTCTGCCAAGTTGTTCGTTGAATCCCTTCGCGACCAATCGAGCTTTGGACCTGTGGAGTGAACCCTTAGACAAAAATTTGTTCCTGAAAATCACTTACAGCCAACTACATTGTAATGTGGTTTCCTTGGGACAAGGACAAACGTCTGATTCCGAGAAAATGCATCTAATTCCCCAGACATTGCAAGTCTCCATCTTTGTTCTTTGAGAGCCTCGTTTACAGTTCGTGGTTCTGAAATTCCACTTGGGGAGAGGGCGGATTGATTGGCGTATTTGGGGTTCGGTTTTTGAATGTTGTTTTTGGTTCGAGCTTGCATTGGGTGGTAGGGAATAAGTGGTGGAGAGGAGTTATCAGGTTGAGCAGGGAGGTTTGTTTGTGTTTGATGGTGAGACGACGAAACAGTCGTAGGAAGAGGTTGTGGTGAATAGGTGTTAGGTAATTGGGCTTCAGCCATATGTGGGCTTTGTTTTGTAGGTGGGTTTAAGTTTGTTGGTGGAGTGGGATTTGGTAATGGGCTTGAATTTGGGTTTGACAATGAGCCCTGCAAAAACAAAGATTCTGTTATATCTTCACCAAGCTCGTTTGACGGAGCCTGCCCTGAAGACGGAGTGCTTTCTGATGACGGAGTGAAGTCCGGAATCCCAGTGTGTGGTGGCGTCGTCGTCGGAAGTGGAACAGAGACACGAATTCGTTGAGGATTGGGAGTGTGAGCGGATTAAAGAATCGCGTCTGAAGAGTTGATTTTGACAAGAAGCTTAGTGAACGGAAATATTGTCTCGTCAAATTTCACATGGCGAGAGATATAGATTCTCCCAGTTGATGGTTGAAGACAAAAGTAAGCGCTCTGGGTGAGTGAATAGCCCAGAAACACACAGGGAGTGAACCGATTTTCAAGTTTGTTGGCTGCATATGGACGCAAGCACGGGAAACAAAGACATCCAAACGTTCTCAACTTGTCGTAGTTGGGAGTGGCATTGAAGAGACAGTGATAAGACGAATGGAATTGAAGTAGAGGAGTTGGCAGCCGATTGATTAGGTCCACTGCCGTAGCGAAAGCATAGGTCCAGTAAGTTGATGGCAAGCCGGCATGAGTGAGTAACGAGAGCCCAGTTTCTACAATGTGACGATGCTTACGCTCAGAGACTCCATTGTGCTCTGGTGTGTGAGGAGGAGATGTGTAGTGAGCAATACCAGAGGCAGCAAGAAATTGGCGCAACGCAAGATACTCTCCACCATTGTCTGAGTATAGCGTAATGATTTTCTCATTGAAGCGGTTCTCAACCATATTTTTGAAAGGTATGAATATATCTTTAAGCTGGGATTTTGTTTTAAGAGGGTAGAACCAAGTATATCGAGTGTAATGATCAATGAAGATAACATAGTATTTATAGTTATCTACAGAGACAGTAGGTGAGGTCCAGAGATCAGAGAAAATATATTCAAGTGGTTTGGATGATTTTATAGAGGTTTTGAAAAATGGAATTTTATGACTTTTATTAATGGAACAATCGATACATAGAGTTGATTGTGAAGTAGAGCGAGAACAGGGAAGTGAAAATTGTTTAAGAATTTGCTTAAGAATTAAAGAAGAGGGGTGGCCAAGACGAAAATGCCATTGTTCCTCTGTTATTTTTGGTGAAGATGATGCAAAGAAAGACGAAAACTGTTTTGGTGAAGTAGGTCATTCATAGAGTTCTTCCTTAACTCTACCTTCCAGCAATGGGATTCTCGACTTCAGATCCTTCACCTGAAAGTGGGCAAGGAAGAATTCAACAGAAACTTTGTTAGTGTTGCAGAGTTTATATACTGATAAGAGATTTTTCTGAAGATTGGGAACACATAAAACATTAGTTAAATAAAGTCGACGAGTGTGTGAGGGAAAAGAGGTGGAACCAGAGTGTGTAATGGCTAAAGTGGAACCATCACCAATACGAACTGAGTCATCCATCTTGTAGGGTTGATGAAGTGATAAGTTCTCCAAATATGTGGTCATATGGTGCGTAGCACCACTATCAACAAGCCAAGCAGAATTCGAATTGGTACCCGAAGCAAAATTGGCACGTGGTTGCCATGGAGTTGATGAGAAACGAGGCTGAGAGGCAACATGTTGACTGAAAAGGAGAGAGCATCTCTTTTCACTATGGCCATAGACACCACAGTATTGACACTTACCTTGATAGCCTTTTGAAATTCGATTATCATTTGATTGATAAAAAGGATGACTGACCATGGTTGTTGTGTTGTTGTCGTGGTGTCCATGAGGAGCTAGACTTATGTTGAGGACGACTTTGAGGCTGTTTGGATCTTGTGTGTGCAAAATTGGCAGAGACAGGTAGATCCGGAGTTACAGCAGTGATTGTGAGGAGCTTTGCTTCGTGGTTGAGAAGTTTCTCATAAACTTCAGGGAGAGTCAGAGTGTTGTCACGACCTTCAAGCTGATCAACTACAGTCTTGTAGTCATCAGAGAGCCCTTGATAAATGTGATCCAGTTGATCTTCGTGTTCCACCGGTTTGCCAAGCAAGGCAAGTTGATCAAATTTTGGAAGAAGCCCTTAGAAGTATTCATCAATTGTCTTTGTACCTTTGACATATTGCTTGATATGAATCTTTAACTGTTTGATGTGCCCCCTGCTAGGTTTAGCATAGGTGGCTGCTAGAGTATTCCAGATGTCTACAGTGAGCTTGGCAGTGGATACCAAAGGTTGAACAGCTGGTGAGATTGTCCCAAGTAAACCACTAAAGAGCAGTTTATCTTGTCTTTTCCACAAGACAAACGTTGAGTTTGGTTGAGTGACACCATTGACAGTAATTGTCTAAGAGGGAGGAGGAGTTGTTTCATCTAGATGACCAACAAGATCGTAACCGTCAAACAATGATCGAACCTGTAAGCTCCACATTTGGTAGTTTGTTGATGTTAGTTTGATGATATTGGTTGTACTGATGTTGAGGATGGTGTTGGAGGTGGTGTCAATGGTTTCTGCAGTGGTATTGGACATGGCTAATAGAAAAGAGAGAAAGATGAAGTCTAAAAAAAAGAGACGGCTGAGAAATTAGGTATCAATATAAGGCTCTGATACCATATAAGTGCATACTTGATTTTATTCATTAGTATAGCAATGTTTATATACAAGAGAAGACAACACAATCACATGAAGTATTTACAGAAAGATATACAAAGATGTAAAGTAAATATTGATGTAGTTAAGACATGATTCTGTACGATTTACTTGTATCTTGACAACAACTTCGTGGTTGTAGCCTCTGCGTCCTATATTCGTCGATTTGCTTCTATGAGCCAAAATTTGTATATGTAACAAAAAGAAGTGGATACAAATGCGAAAGCGAAGGGCCATCGTCAGCGCCGGCTTAGAGGGGAGGTCATGAGATGCACAGCCCTTGGGCCCACCAAAAGTGGGGCCACAATATTTTTTTTTTCATTTTTCTTTTGATATAAATTTAAGTATTTTCTCTCCTTCTTTCATTATACCTACGAAAATTGGGCCCATATATTATGTTTTAACTTTTTTTCTCCTCAAAATTTGTTTTAATTTCCATATTTTTTAACGACAATTTATAGAAATTTTTTTTTAGGGTTTTTTTATACTTTTTTTTATCGTTCAGCAAAACTCTTCATCTCCTCTGTATACAGAAAAAAAAACTTACTGAACATTGGCTATTTGGCTTGATCTTACCGTTTTTCCTCTTAATTCAAGAGTTTCATCTCATACTAGTAAGTTTTTTTTGTGTGTTATAACTTTTATGTATAATCGATTATGAAAGAAAGCTTTGAAACTTTGTTGGTTTGTAAACGTTTTGGCTAGACAAAAAAAAACTTTGAAACGTTATTTGCTTTATAAACATTTGTTCTTTGTAAAACTTAATCCTTTAATCGATCAAGACTCTTGATGATTTTGTAATTATGTAAAACTTAAGAACAATATAATCTGTTAGTAGAAGTTTTGAAGTCGATTACAACTTAGTTTTGTTTTTTTAATTCATTTTCAGGTTTATATTTTGGAAGTCTGTTTCTATTTCTATTTCCTAAATCCAGGTGATATTTTCCTCTTACTTGATTGGTTTAAGTTATGACTAGAAAATATTTATCAGGTTGTCAAAAAAGAAGTAGAAAATTTTATTAAATCACAAAAAGGTGCTTTGGATAAATTTGTGGCTAAAGTAGGTGTTAGTGGTGAATCTAAATCGAACGATCATGTTGATGATGACACTAGCCACTTGAGTGAGCATGATAATGTATTAGATGCATCGAATGATGAAAGTTAAATGTTCAAGAGCAACATAATTCGTTTATAGATATTAATAATCCTAGATATTGGGATAACCTTGATAACAAAATGAGAGATCTATTAATTGAAAAATGACCTAAAAGAGAAATGAATCTTGTGTTTCCTTTGGATAAA
>OVAV01003233.1:0-10117 GCA_900406375.1 Iberis amara
GAACCGAACCGGAATATTAGGAAAGTATCGATTGGGTATTACAATTTAGGATCCGAAAAACCGGAAACGAATAGAAGACCCGAAAGCCCTGCCCTAAAAAAAACCAAATCAACCATGAATAAAAAAATGGAACCGAAACGATCCGGAACCGAAACGACCCGGAACCGAATATTAGAAAAGTATCAATTGGATGTTCGAATTTAAGATCCGAAGGACCGGAACCGAACCGAATATCCGAAACCGAGCCATACAAAAAATCATGAAAAAAAAATATCGACAGTGGTAGTAAAAAAAAAATATAACCAATCAGGAACCGCCACGTGGCGGTCCTGATATAGTTGCATAATCACCCAACGAAGATACGACTCTGAGACTTCTATCATTTTTTTATTATTATTTTCTTTTAAGATACGCTAAAAAGTTAGCGTTGGACCAGGTCTAAGACTCTATTATATTCGGTAAGATGCTTTTGTCAATGTTTTCATTTCTATCTATTAATCAAATGATGTGGTTTTAATACACTAGGATGACTCAACACTTCTCAATATCTATGGACAATTGACATTGTGTCGGTACACGATAATTGAAAGCTACTTTTTAGGTACAAGAACAAGATTCAGAAAATTGGACAATATGAATACTCTTTAGTAAGCTTAAAAAATTAGTTCACAAAATATAACTATTCCTTCATAAACTAGTTGACATTTTTTCTCACAAAATATACGAGTTGTAGACTCTGTAGAGAGAGTAAAGACCTCGAGCGAGTTAGAAACAAGTCAAGTAATCATTTGATTCGGTTATATTTGGTCAACAGACTGTTATTCAATTTACAACTTTTCACCTATTGGTTTGGTTATGGCTCATATGAGTGACAAGGTAATAACCTTATCAACTTAACGCATCAAACCCATTGAAAGAAGCCCATTTAAGGCCCAATAGATATTTCTTATAAACTAGTTCGTAAAAATATCTAAAGAAAACAAAGGAAACAAAGAGAAAGAGAGAGAGAGAGTTGTGCCTGAAGTAGAGGAACGGGAAGAGACGGCGGCGGAAGTAATGGCGAACATAGAATCAGAAGCAATCGATTTTGAGCCTGAGGAGGATGACCTTATGGACGAAGATGGTACAGCAGCTGACGCCGCTGATGTTTCCCCACGCGCTGGGCATCCGAGATTGAGGTCAGCTATATCCGGAGCAAATAGCGAATCACAGAAGAAGACCAAAGGCCGTGGGTTTCGAGAGGAGAAAGATTCCGATCGCCAGAGACGACTTTCTTCACGCGATTTCGATTCACTCGGTTCCGATGGAGGTCCTGGTCCACAGCGATGTAATTTCTCTCCCATTTTTGATCCCTCTCTCTTTTTCTTATCCAGCTACACATGTTTGAAATGTGAACTTGCTTCATTCTTTGAATCGTTGATTGATTTGTGTCAGTAGTTTATACTAGGGTTGCTCAAACACTTATGTAGCTTGGATTTGTATTTGACCTAGAAGTTTTTTCGTAGTTAGATCGGTCTAAAATTTGCTTTGGAATATATGTTGCTCCTTTCTCTCCATTGAGTAAACTGAACTGTAATATGTGAGGACTGAATATAGTTTCTTTGAAGAAATGTTTGTAGAGGAGAAAGAGATCTAATCTTTTGTACAGTGACTAACCGTATAGTATACATTGGCTATGTCTTGATGGTAATAAAGATTTAGTACTTTTGTTAATGATTTGAGTTTTTGTTTTGTTTCGATGCATAGCCATTGAGGGATGGATTATTTTGGTCACTGGAGTTCATGAGGAAGCACAAGAAGATGATATAACAAATGCTTTTGGTGAATTTGGTGAGATTAAGAGTTTACATCTCAATCTCGATCGCCGTACTGGTTTTGTCAAGGTAATAGAGATTTGTCTTTCTTCTTAGTGGCTCTTCTTTAATGTAATTTTTCTGTGATAATCAGTATAATGCTGGATAGCTTAAGACTGCTATTGTGATAGATGTAATATAGATGTAATATTCTGTAAGGTACAATACTGTTTTATCCCGATGACAATCTTCTTGAAACTTACTTTTCTGTGTTAAATCAGTATATCTTGTTGAGTATCAGATGATAAGCTGTGTTTCAGAATGGGGGATTATTATGAGTCTATTCTTCAGTTGTATAAATTTGGCCACTTTTTTTTATCTTCCTTATTAGGGATATGCTTTGATAGAATATGAGAAGAGTGAAGAAGCACAGAATGCTATTACAGCCATGAATGGTGCTGAGCTTCTTACCCAGAACATCAGTGTTGACTGGGCCTTCAGCAATGGACCCAGTGTTGGATCTTACAAGAGAAAAAACCTGAGGTTTGTATCCTAATCTCTCTTTTGTACTGCTCTCATAACAATCGCAGTACGAGTTGTTTGCTCTTTTGGTTAAATGAATCTGAGTGTTGATAAGTATCAAAAGGTTACTAATGAAGTACACATGTGAGTAGGGCTGGGCATTTACACCGAACTGAACCGAATTTGGTTCGGTTAATTCGGTTATTTCGATTCAATTCGGCAACTTTTTTATTTTAGTTTGGTTTTCGGTTTGGCAACAATTTTATTTTATACTATATTAACTGAACCGAACTAGCTAACATTAACCGAATAAACCGAAATTAAGCAAATAACCTGAAAATTAACCGAAAAACTGAAAATAAACCGAAAATGAACCAAAATATAACCGAAATCAAAATTTTCAAACCGAAAAAACCGAAGTATAAAAGCGAAAAACCGAACCGAACCGAATTTTTATTCGGTTCAATTAAGAAAAAAGAAAAAACTGAAAATGGAATAAACTGAATAACCGCCCCTACATGTGAGAGTTAAGATAGTGAATGTCAGATCTTCAACAAAGTACTCTATTATCCCAGTCTTTTGAACCAACCTTTTTTTCTCTTATCTTTACGTTCAAAGCATGTGACTTTTGAAGTTACTTTTAAAGTAATTTTACCTTATTGTTTGCTTTATTCATATCATCCTTTGATAATTGGGTTTTTGCAGGTCTGGGAGGTCACAACGTTCACGAAGCCCGAGAAGACGTTACTGATTTGTGTATGGTTTGGTTCGAGAGTTCCCTCACTTGTCAGAGTATTTGGCATCTGTAACGTACGGATCTAAGTGGTGAGTGTTGGTGTAGGTGTGGTTGCTTTTATGTTGGTTTAATCTTTATGTATTTGCTTAGGATTGTCCCCATTTTAATACAATGAGATATGTTTTAATGCTTCTGGTTTGGGAAGAAAAAAAAAACACTGGTTGAGAAACTCAAAAGACTTGTCACTAAAGAAATTGAAGCTAAGTTTTGGAAAACTGATTGATTCCACTCAAAATCGTAGTGGCTACTCTATCAATTAAGAAATTTAATTGAAGACTGTTTTACGATCATATTGGTAACAATTGGAATCCTAAATAAGTTATCACAAGTCATCAAAGGTTGATGATTAGAGATGTACTTGGTTGTTGCTTATAGGATGCATGATATTTTCTGTACGAATTAATCATCTAAATTTTGTGCTTCAAGCCAGACGCACATTATATACGTGTATATTTATATATATGTCAAAAAGTTATGTACATGTAAATTATAGTTACACTAAACTTACTTTTGTACTATACCATTATTGCTTTTTTTTTTTTTTAATTGCAAACCTTTTACATTATTCTAACAAATGAAATAGAAAAATTGACTAATGGGATATTTTTTACGTTAATATTTGTTAAAATGATATTTTTCTAATTTTTTTGTATTTAGTTATTTTTCTTTATTTTATGAACGGTGAATTAATACATATGGTGAATTATAAATGGTGTGAATAGATCGAAATTGTTCGAGTCGCAAACTATAAAAAAACGGAAATAAATATTTTTAAAATTGAAATGTAAATACTATCCAATAGTATACTCAAAATTATTTCACTTTTTCTTGCTACTTTTGTACCCTTGTATTGCACGAAAGGCAGGCTTAGGGCACTGATAAGTCTGTGCAATATATTTAGCAGTTGAATTTAGAATCTGGGTTTCTATATCTTTTCTGGAAATCTATGTTTCTTTTTTTCCCCCCTTTATATATTAAAATGTCCAATCATACTCGATATATATATAAACTTTGTGAAATGTAGCCACGTGCTTTGTTTAGTTATCAAATTTTCCATCTGAAGAAACCAAAACAGAAGATGTCAAAATAAGAATGAATCCAAAATACATATAATTAGTAAGTAACAGATCTATTAACTTATGTTTGTGTGCTCAATACTTAAAAATATACTAGTTAAGAACTAGCTACAGATAAAAATATAAGTCACGAAGATAATAAATGGGCAGACCAACAAGAAATAAAGAACCATAATACAAATAACTATATCGGTGCCAACTACTACGCATTTAATTTCTTTCCCTTTTCATTTAACACCTGTGAAGACTTGTTGTGAACCTGTGAACGTCTCTACCTTCATATTTTATCTAATTATCATAACCAATTATTGTAATTTAACATATAAACTAAAATACAGTACGACTTTTCAAACCTAAAAGCTACTATGCTCTAGATAATTTAACATTTACTAGCTTAAGTGTATACATATCCTTTTTCTTTTAGGAGGTGAATTGTATAAATATGAAAATATAACATCAATATATGTAGTAGATTTCTAATAATTTTAGATTGTTTTAGTAAATATTACTAGTTAACAATATACAATTATAGTTTTATGTGGGGTGGTAAAGATTAGATAAATTTAAAACAATTCATACCAATTTTTATAATTTACATAAAATTATCTACAAAGTTATTAAATATCAAATTACATAAAATGTTTGTTTGAATATACCTCAATAAGTATAAAATTGTAATTCCAAAAAGTTACAAACCTTTCTTATAAAACAATAAATAAACATATGCAGTTAGATTACACTTGAGAAAAATATTTGCTCTCGAAGTTTTTGTTAGGCTACATTAATTGTGATGAACCGACATATAAAAAGTAATTAATACATGTATTTTTTGTGTGTGCGCAAATACTTGACCTTCTTGACATGTATATAAATACATATCAATAAGTGGATGGTTAAACTACACATGTACATACTTGACCTCCTTCACAATCTCTCATTCTATCACATTTAATGAGCAAAAAACTATATACTATCCAACTTATACTTATATGGTTATCATATTAAAGCCACCCATTAAATGTGATTAGTTGTTTGTTACTATCAATCACCTAAGAAAAAAATCTTAAGACCTACAAAAATTAATCTCTATCTTTATAGTTTATAATTCACTATTCTCTCTCTTTGTCTCATAAGTTTTTTTCTTCGAGATGGAATTAGAAAGTAGGAGTAATAGTCGGCCTTCTCGTCCTCCTCCTCCGCCGCCACCATCACAACCACCGCCGGAGATTGGTCGTGGAGCGTACTTAGCGTGGGAAGATTTAACGGTGGTTATACCAAATTTTAGTGGTGGTCCAACTCGAAGGTTGCTTAATGGACTAAACGGATATGCTGAACCGGGTCGGATCATGGCTATTATGGGTCCTTCCGGATCCGGCAAGTCCACGCTTCTTGATTCTCTCGCAGGTTTGTTTTCTTTGTAATTAGTGAGTAAAAATTATTTGATTATAGATAAATTAAATATCATCATCGATTGTACTTTTTATTATTATTTATCAGATGTTCCATGATATTACTGAATTTTGCTTAGTGAAATATCTTACTTTTATATTTATAATGTTATTGTTATTATTTTTTTGTCACCATTTATAATATTATTGTTAATATAGTATATTTTCGTTATAACCTTGTCTTAAGCTAGTTCTACGTTTTAAGTCACTCAAGGTTATAATTTTTGTTCATAAGTCTCTCTTAATTACGTATTATTCGTCGTTTATAAGATCATAAATCGAACTTTAATATAATTTTTCATAATTATTTTATATACATATAGGTAGACTTGCAAGGAACGTGATTATGACCGGTAATCTTTTATTAAACGGAAAGAAAGCAAGATTAGACTACGGTCTCGTCGTAAGTATAAACTAATTAATTATCATCTAAATATAATTTGAAGTTTTTTTCTTTTTTATATTTAAAGTTATTATGAATAGGCTTATGTAACACAAGAGGACATTTTGATGGGAACACTAACGGTGAGGGAGACAATAACATACTCAGCTCATCTAAGACTTTCAAGTGATTTGACCAAAGAAGAAGTCAACGGTATTGTTGAAGGAACAATCATTGAGCTTGGTCTTCAAGATTGTGCAGACAGAGTCATTGGTAATTGGCAATCTAGAGGAGTTAGTGGCGGCGAGAGGAAACGAGTCAGCGTCGCGTTAGAGATCCTAACGCGACCGCAGATTCTGTTTCTAGATGAACCCACAAGTGGTTTGGATAGTGCTTCTGCTTTCTTTGTGATTCAAGCTCTTAGGAACATTGCTAGAGATGGTGCTAGAACCGTTGTTTCGTCGATTCATCAGCCTAGTAGCGAAGTTTTCGCTCTTTTTGATGATCTTTTCTTGCTCTCAAGTGGTGAGACTGTTTATTTCGGTGAAACCAAGTTTGCTGTTGAGGTAAATATAACATTTCTTGACCGAGGCTAATACTTTGCATTCTAAGGTTTCTTAATGATAGTTGCGTTAAATATTAAAATTCCGTAAAATTCTTCATATAAGCTTCAAAACCTGATTTCATTAAAAAAACTTTAAACATGCGTCTTCTTTTTACTAAATGGACCGTACCATATCTTGGGGCCATAACATTCCTATGCTAGTTCCATTTGGACTCGTTAACATTTTTATATCACAATACAACCACCTTAATTATACATTATGTTGGGTACAAATCCAAATGGTAACAAAAAGAAAATAACTAATAACACTAGGTTACAAGTTATGGTTCAAGATTACGGTTTTTTTTGCGGTCTAATCGCTAAACTTTTACTATTTTGTTGATGCAGTTCTTTGCTGAAGCGGGTTTTCCTTGCCCAAAGAAACGTAATCCTTCTGATCATTTTTTAAGATGTATCAACTCGGACTTTGATACCGTTACAGCTACACTCAAAGGATCGCAAAGGATTCAGGTGAGAAATTTAAATCTTTAGAACATTGCGAAAAGGTCGAGTCTTTTGACTCAAGGCATTTTATCTTCATTGTAGGAGACACCAGCTACATCAGACCCTTTGATGAATCTAGCAACTTCTGAGATCAAAGCTAGGCTTATTGAGAATTATCGTCGTTCAATCTACGCAAAAACCGCTAAATCTCGGATACGTGAACTAGCTAGCATTGTAAGTGTTGTGAATTCCCACGAGATAAAAACAATTTGATATAAAAGAGAAAACTATTTATAGCCAAACACTTTAAACTCTAAATATTACAATTTCTTAAAACTCGTTATATATAGAAGCCTTAAAAACCTGATCCTATTAGAAAAACCTTAACTGGACCGTAATTCTTCGGCCCACGTCATTTCTATGCCAATTCTATTTGGTCCCTTTAATAATATTCATGTCACGATATAACGGTAAACAAACTAGTCCTAGTCATTCATGAATCCATAAAAGTGTTTGTTGATAATCTTTATGGTGTGTGTTTGTGTTTCTTTAAAGGAAGGACATCATGAGATGGAAGTGAGAAAGGGAAGCGAGGCGAGCTGGTTTAAACAGCTAAGGACCTTAACAAAGAGATCATTTGTGAACATGTGCCGCGATACTGGTTACTATTGGTCAAGAATTGTGATCTACATTGTGGTCTCGATCTGCGTCGGGACAATATTTTACGATGTAGGATATAGCTATACATCGATCTTGGCTCGAGTTTCTTGTGGTGGATTCATTACTGGTTTCATGACTTTCATGTCCATTGGAGGGTTTCCTTCTTTCATAGAAGAGATGAAAGTGTTCTATAAAGAAAGAATGAGTGGTTACTACGGCGTTTCGGTTTATATAATATCGAATTATGTCTCTTCTTTCCCGTTCTTGGTAGCAATTGGGCTCATCACAGGGAGTATTACTTACAACATGGTGAAATTCCGACCCGGGTTTTCGCATTGGGCATTTTTCTGTCTCAACATATTCTTCTCTGTCTCAGTGATTGAGAGTCTTATGATGGTTGTGGCTTCTCTAGTTCCAAATTTCTTGATGGGTCTCATTACAGGAGCTGGCATCATTGTAAGTAAAACTTTTACATTCTGTTTTTTGTTTCTTTTTCGCAGTCCCGTAAGCTTAGCAATGGAGTTTGGAGGTTTGATATGCATTTAAAAGGTTTTCTTGATTGTGTTTTTGGTCAGGGAATCATCATGATGACTTCTGGTTTCTTTAGACTGCTTCCTGATCTTCCAAAGATCTTTTGGCGATATCCAATTTCTTTCATGAGTTATGGTTCTTGGGCAATTCAGGTACTCTATTTACTTTATTTGCAAGAACCATTCCATATAATTATTGAAGCTTTTAGCTTGTAAATATATTGACTTTTACATTGAAATGAATTTGGTATATATAGATAGAGGAGCCATGAACAATTGTGCTCATTCTCAATTAGTCTTGATATGGAAACTCATGAATGTTTTCTACCATTAACCAAATAGATAGATCATATTCTTCTGCTTGTTGCTAACGACCAGCGACAACGACCAAATGCTATTTATTTGATAGTTGTTGTGACCAACGATAGCGACCAGTGATTGAACTAGCTACCAACGAATAAATTTAGCAACACCAATTCAAATTTTGGTTGTTGGCGACCAATTGTTGCGATCACCAAACGAACTACAACAACGATTTTAAAATAATTATAATAATTAAAATAAATTTGAAAAATCAAAGTAAATTAAAATACAATAATTTCATATTTTCAATATACTAAAATAAAAATATTCTTTTTTAAAATTTGATTATATTAAACTGAGTTACGAAAATTTAAAAATAAATATGTAAGCAAAAAATTAAATTAATTAGTTTAAAATGTGTTTCTTATTTTGTTAGTCTTGATAATTAGTTTCTTCTTCTTCTTTTTGTATTATTGCAGGGAGGATACAAGAATGATTTTCTTGGTCTAGAGTTTGATCCTATGTTTGCAGGAGAACCAAAGATGACAGGAGAGGAAGTAATAATGAGAATATTTGGAGTTAAAGTAACACATTCTAAGTGGTGGGACTTATCAGCAATCGTATTGATCCTTGTGTGTTATCGAATTCTCTTCTTCATAGTCTTGAAGTTTAAGGAAAGAGCAGAGCCTGCCTTGAAGGCATTACAAGCAAAGAGAACAATGAAGAGTCTTAACAAAAGACCTTCTTTCAGAAGAGTCCCATCTTTATCTTCATTATCCTCAAGGAGACACCAACCTCTACATTCACTTTCTTCTCAAGAAGGTCTTACTTCCCCAATCAACTAAAGACTATCTACATATATATGTGTGTATACACTTTGTTTCTTGATTTGAATTGCACATACTATAGTTTCAACATTTATCAATATGTATCAGCATCTGATGATTCTATTATTGAGCATTGTTATTTTTGGACATCAACATATAATAATCAATTAAGTAGTACTTTTTTCTATAAAGGAATCTTGGTTTAAGTTCTATTTGGGAGGGCTTTGAAGTATTGCACCGTGGGAGCAGAGATGTACAAGTTTTGGCGCAAAATTTGATTTTTATAAAAAATAAATATCCTCTTTGTTCATAGATATTATTTTATTATGGATAACATTTGTATACGTTAATTAGTAAAACATAATATTTAAATTAATTAATTTATTATCTCTTATATATTAAAAGGGAAAAGTTTTTTAAACCAAACTTTTTGTTTGTAATTTATTACATAATATGCCATTAGTTAAATGAACAAATAATTTTTTTTATTAAAGGTAAAAATGACTAATAACTAAATGTAACACATTCAAAAATATCTCCTACTACTATCCATATAACCAAACAAATATTTAATTGATAAAAAATATTTATTTAAATTTACTTAAATAATTAATTAAGTAAAATGAAATTATATTAATATGTATATATATATATATATTTGGTATCATTAATTAACTTATATTTTTTTTCTAAAAATCATATATATGTATATATATATATATATATATATAT
>OVAV01003234.1:0-10117 GCA_900406375.1 Iberis amara
TTGGTTGTAATGCCTTATATTTCATATATAAAACTGAAAGTGAAACCAAACCGCACTCAACTTTTCTTATGGTTTTTATGGTTTCCTTTTTTCAAAACCGTTTAAACCGTAAACCGAAAAAAAACCGTAACCGGACTTTAAACCGAATGGTTTTAGTTTTCATAAAACCGAAAAACCGGAAAAACTGAACACTAAACCGGAATGCCCAGCCCTACTTTCAAGTAAACAGTTTAGAGCTGATTCTATGCAGGAAACAACGAAGAAGGAAGAACGGCGTTAGATTGGGAAACAAGACTAAGAATCTGTTTAGAAGCAGCAAGAGGAATCTTCCATATCCATTCAGCATCTGGAGCTAAACTCCTCCATGGAAACATCAAATCACTAAACATCCTCTTAACTCAAGACCTTAATGTATGTGTCTCTGATTATGGTATAGCTCCATTAATGAGTCATCACACTTTAATCCCATCAAGAACCTTAGGCTACAAAGCACCAGAAACCATAGAAACTCGAAAACACACTCAGAAATCCGACGTGTACAGCTTTGGTGTATTGCTTCTAGAAATGCTTACAGGTAAAGCAGTTGGGAAGACAACAGGACATGAGGAAGTTGTGGACTTGCCTAAATGGGTACAGTCAGTGGTGAGAGAGGAATGGACTGGAGAAGTATTCGATGTAGAACTTATCAAACAGCAACATAATATTGAAGAAGAGATGGTGCAGATGTTGCAGATAGCTATGGCTTGTGTATCTCAGCAACCAGATTCTAGACCTTTAATGGAAGATGTTGTTAATATGATTGAGGAGATTCGTCCTTCTATAGGGTCTGGTAATAGAGTCTCTTCACCGGAGATGATCAGAAGCTCTGATAGTCCAGTTTAGATTTTTTTTTTCTTTTTTTTTCATTCTTTTTCCTAAATCATTATTTGTACTAATATATTATCTTCCCTTAATTGCTTGTAGTTTCTAGATTATCTTTCCTTCGTTGCTTGTAATTTCTAGATTGTGACATTTAATAATATACTAGTGCTAAGATCCGCGGCTAAATGGACATATTATTTTTTCATTAATAATTAAGTTAAAAAATATAATAATAATAATATACATATAATAAAATTGTGATTGTGACAAAAAATATGATATATTTGAACATTTTCATAATTAGGTTAGAACTATAACTTGTATTTTTTTATTATAAACATATATTTGAGTATCTAGATTTAATTATTGAAAATAATAGAAAAAAATTATTATATTTCAACTCAAATAATTATCTCTGAATTTAACAAAATATTTTACTATTTTTTCTGGCATTTTAGTATTATTTATCGTCCATATTTTGGAAGCAAATATATTTTGATTTCCTTGAAAACTTTTCTTCTTTTATTATATGTTCTTATGATTTTTTTTTCTTTTTGAAAAATAAGTAAGAATAATATAATATGAAAAAGTAAGCTTACAAAAATTTTGAACATTTGTTGAGTATATGTTAACAATTTATAAAAAAAACATAAGTTGATGAGATTTTTATATAACTGATGAGAAATTACATATATTAACCCAAAAAACATCTTTTAGAATTGCCTTTCGAGATGTGTGAGGGATTTTTGATGGTATTGTTTGGTTTTATAGCTATAAAAATGAACCCTTGAAAATAGAGAAGTTACCAATTTAAAAGTATTGCAACGTTTCTCTATTAGTATAATTGTGGTTAACATTGAACCAAGCTTCTAAGGAGTTACATGTATTATGGCCATGATTAAAAGTTATTATATTGTTCTTGATGATTGGGTTGGGTTACGTTGTTCATAAATAGTATAAGAAAGTAAAGAAAATCCACCTATCTAGAGGATATCTGTTATCTAAATTTGGGTAACAAAATTATATAATATTTGAAAATGCTTTCGCATTTAGAGAACATACCGGTTAGAATTGGGAAGAAAATACAAACTATGATAAGAGATACATCTTTTAGGAAAAGACTCAATTTTACCGATAGTTATATCTTTTTTCCGACTAAATTTTATTGATATTAAACCAAAGATACAATGTCAATGTCATATAGAAAATTACATAATACAAGTTATTATACAAGCATCTATGTGCGCCATATGCTGAAGATAGTAAATTTAAAAAGTAATATTATGATGGATCAAGAACGTCTTATACGCCAACATATTTATATACCTGTTATATTCTCTTATTTAATACCATCTAATTCTGATGCAATTCATATGCCTATATTGTTGAGGCTCTTTTCTAACTGCATCAGTAAAATCCATTGCTTTTGAAACTAGTTCTGGAAATTTGACAGGCTGATACCAATTAATCCATAGCAGAGCCTTCATAAAAAATGTAGACCTTGAAATGATCATGATATAATCTCAATTATTCTTAGGAATATCGTTTCTCCCTCCTTGCTCTTTTTAAAACATTCCACAAATAATAACAAAATAATGCACCAATTTCCACGAAGCCATTTCATCAATTTGCTTGCATCGAATGTTTGAATAAAAGCACACGAAGAAGAAACAATATTGATGATTGTAGATTAAGAATTTGAATTTTCCATGGCGGTTTCCAAATCCGAATTGAATTTCTAGAAAATCTAACGTCTACAGGAAATTTATCTAGAGGAAAAACACCATAAAATAATACATACCATGGAAAAACGCCGACAAACACAAATTGAGATTCCATTGTTGGAAGAGTAAAATCTCGAAAGAGACACAAGAAGCTGAGAAGCTAAGCGAAAGAATTCTCCACTGAGAAGAAGACTAAACATAAAAAAGCATTAAATTAAAGCACAACCGACGCCAAAATCGGCGCCGGCCGAAACAAACGATGAAAAAGTTTGATGAACAGTCACATATTCTTCTTCTCTCTCAGAAAATTTTATTAAAATACACATCTTTTTATCTTGGTACTAAACGTATCAGTTGGTCTTTTTGTAAAATGAAAAAGAACCCATGAAAAAAGATATTTATTGGTTATGTAACTGCTGAAATTTGGACAAGCAATTTACTAAAGTATTAATGTTCTCTTGTTAATGCATCACAATTACATATGTTGTTCTTCTATTTCAATCTAAAACTTCGCCAGAATCAAAAAGATCATAAGTCCCATCTCTCCACCATATGAACATTGTGACGTTGTAGAATATAAATCGATCACCTGACGATGTACTGTTCCAATATGACTTCGAGATCCTTTTCATACTGACTTTGAAATTTAAAAGAATTTTCAAGTGAATACAAACCATTAATACAATTAGAAATTAAAAACCATGAAAAGATGCATTGTAGTGCTTCTTGATAAAGATGCGACTTCTCGTAAATTTATCATTTTTTAGTTGATTCGATCATATGTCCCTGGTAACATCGTCAACTTCACTCATTCTTAATTTTCGCAAAGTATGTTATTGACTGAATTTACTTCCATGACCCATCCACATCAATATTGTGTTGCCTTTTTCAAACCATATGACATTTAACTGAACATCAAACTATATTATAGACAAATAAAATCATGAATCAATCACCAACATTTTTAATTGAAAATGGTTATAAATCATTAAACTCAAAGCAGATCCATCGCTTAGAAAAAGCATAACCTTACAGCCAAAAGAGATGAACGTATAACTTTTTCTTCTTATTAGAAATGTGTTTCTCTTTTTGTTGATTATCATGCTCTTTCTTCTTTACCATTAAATCATATTTAAGCATTTGCTGAGTCTCTCTCTCTCAAAAAGAGAAAGATCTGAAACGAAGGAGAGAAAATACATCATACTGCTACATCACATTACCTTCCTTCCTTCTTGCATAACCATAACAACAACCTAGGATTCTTTTTAGCATGATGAAGAAAGCTATGTAGAAATTATTAACCAACACAAACATTGTGAGGAGAAAAATTTAGGTTGATAGGGTTGCCTTTGATCTATAAAGGACGAAAACACTTACTTATTAAACTCTGTTAGATTCAACAAACCATCACCATTTGCATATGATGCATTAAAATGCTCCTCTTTCCACCAACCCATGTAATAACTAAAGGAATTATATAAGATTATTTAATCAATTGGTCTATAATCTTTGCATATTGTAATCAATAAGAGATTATTTCCAAAAATAGAATAATCATACATCCTATGATCCTAATTAACTTATTATCAACATCAGGGGAGCCATATGTTACAGCATGATCATAGCAACAATCTACAACGTAACTAACGAGAATTACTGATCCAAGAAGGTGATTCATATTCAAAGAATGAAACAAAACAATATATGTTTCTATCATGAACTTCCATGTCTTTTTGAGTTCTATTCTATGCATAATACGAGAGTGCATATTCCATGCAGTCAATTCACTCTCAGTCACATATCCATCAATAGGACTATCCAACAAACCTAATTGTATTGGATTTTGAAGATACAAAGTGAACAAAGCTATCAGTAACATTGAATTTATCTTTGTTGTTCAAGTAATCTTCAACATCCATGAAATCCTCCCACTCAGGCTGCGATTCGTGACCAAAAGTCGTCGTTTCATGTACACCACCCGTAACTGCTGCTTTCTGAGAATGAGAACCAAGCTCCAGTGAGAATGCTCAATGTGCTGCCACTCCCATTCTTTATCTTCGAGAAAACGTTCCAGGTCGGCGACGAGAGGATTGATGGTGAGAAGGTTTGAAATTGAAAGAAGATCGGAGTTTGAGACGACTGAACTGGTTGTGACCACTGTGATGGTGGTGATTGCGGTCAATTTTTTTCTTCAGGGAATAAGAAATGAGGCTGTAATGTATAAATTTTAATTGACATCGTTAGTTTCAATTAAATTTGGGATGATCTATTTAAAACTTTGAAGAAATGCATCCTTTCGGAATATACACCATTTTACCAAAAGTCACCACTCACATGTAACCAATTCCAAATAGTATATTGTTTTTGTATTTTTTTAAGAAGAAAAAGAAGTACATGTGTCACTTAACTATGAAAGAAAACTCATTTTTTAATATGTATAATTTAACACTTTGATCAATAAAGAAACCCTAGAGCGCAAGGTATTTGCCTTAATCGATTTCTCTCTTTTTTCTAACCTAAATTCGCAGACGAATTCACAACAAAAACCAAAAATGTGACTTGAAGAAGAAGAAGAAGATTCTCTCTTACAGAAGACAAGTCTTTCAATTTAAGGTTAGTAGATTTTGATGTTTTCTGTCTCTCTTACAGAAAACATACTAATATTAGTAATTTGCTTTAATAATACTTTTTAAAAAATTTTAATGGTTGCAACTTGTTAATTATTACTTTAGCTATATGGACAAAATCATTGAAATAGTTTTGGAATATGTGGGATACAGCGGCCCTGAAATTTGGGGGGAGAGTTTGAAACAAAATTAAAAAAATCGGGGCCAATATCTCATATATTTGTTTTTTGGGCAATTTTTTTTTTTTATAAAACATACCTATATATATAGAATTTTAAATTTTGGGGTCCTATAAAATATGAGGATGTGTTTATAAAATATGAAGGCTCTAGGCCAATGTTTCATCCGGCTTTGCTCAGGGCCGGCCCTGGCTACAACTTGATAGTATTTTCAAACAACGATAGATTTGTGTTCAAATGAACTTAAGAAAGTAGAATCTAACGTAGAGAAATGAAATAGCTCATTATGAGTTTTATTGTGCATAAAAATAATAGAGAAAAAGAGATCAAATGAAGAATACCAAGATTTAAAAGATTTTGATTATCATATAAAAATATCAAAGAGGAGAATTGTTTGGAAGTTACATTCAACAGTCTCATAACATTGATTGATAATACTATTCTGTTTTGATTGAAAACCTTGGTTACATCATGTAACTAAGGTTTGTGTAACTTAAAGTTCAATAACACATGTAAGTTACATGTGTTATTGTACTTTTGTGTTGAATCCTCTAATACAGCTAAATGAATTTTGTCAAATCGAAAACATAAATTTTATTAATAGTAGTATGTTAATCAGGCTTCTATGTTTTCGAAAAGGGAATTTTACATATCTGAATCTCATTTTGAATTCTATTTCAGGTTATTTCTTAAGTAGATTATAATTTTCGGTTTATCTTGGTTGCAGTTTTGTAAGTCACCAATGGGTTATTCCGTGAAAACGATTACTATTAACGGAGTTAACATGATTGTTGAAATTAGTACAATTGTGAAAACTTATGCATAAATTGGCCAATTTTTTAAATTCGGATCTGGGTTTGCACAGCACCTAATTTTTGGTATGAACGTGATATTCTGAAACAATTGGTGTATGAATTAGCCGACACACCCCCAACATACATCAAAAAAGCTAATGCAGATACAAGTTACAATTGCAGACAAGAAAGAGAAATTACTCTGAACTAGAAGATCTATAAACTAACCACTCTGTTCTAAAAATTTCCACTAACCAACAAGAGAGACCTACTTGAACATAGGACTGAATGTGGCTAGAGTTGGTATGAACATTATTGCCATAATTGTCTAGGTACGTGGCATGTGAAGAAGATATGATTGAGCAATGCTTATTTATTACTACTACTAAGCAAATATCTCTTTGCACCCATATATATAATTCTATTATAAGCTTCAACATAACACCAAAAGCATCACAAGGGAAGATAATTCAGATAAACCATTCAAAGTCAAAAGACAATAAATATGAAGAACATCAACGAACTACAACTTGGCATGATGGAGAAAGTCTTTTAATGGTACGGAGAACTTTGAAGATTTTGTTAATGAAGCTACTTTCACTCTCTCAATCTAGCAAATATCAAAAATTAGCGTTTGTATCACCGTTGTAACAATGGTAGGTTGAGACTTAAATGGGCTTTTCTTTAGATTAGTTCATAGGCCCATTATAGTCCATTAGATACGTTCTCTTCAGCCAAACCGGCCCAAATCTTGTCTTCAACATAAACTATTATCGACAACATATTCATTAGATATAACTTAACTTACAAATATTACAAAACAAGGTTGTACAAACGTACTAGTATATTTTATTAGTATCCGCGCCACGGATTTTTAAAAATTATATATACATTGTAATAATTGTTCTTAAAATCAAAGTTTTAGTTGGTAATATATATTGTGGTTTGTTTTATTGATTAAAGAATTTCTTTTTTATAAAGAAATTTTAACTGACAAATGAAAATAATTTGTTGTCGTATGAAAAGACTTTAGTACACATTAACAAAAGTCATATTACTGATTATCTTACGACCACGACAATGAAATAAAATTGAAACTTAGAACTAATTTAAAAAAGTTTAGTACACATTAACAAAAGTCATATTACACATTAACAATGATTTGTTGGATAAGATAGCACATTCTATGCTCTCTAAGCTTTATTGTAACCTTATTTTATTTTCTTTTTTGCCTTGGTTGATTTTCTCAAAAAAAAAAAAAATTGTCATTCTTTTCTTTTGCCTAATGTTTTGTTCCTTATATTACTCAAGTATAATTTTTTGTTCATTTTTCCACTTGTTAACATATTAATTTCACATTATACACTTAAAATAATTCACTTTTAGCATAAGTATGAAATAATAAGTGTTCATTATTATTGAGATAAAGAGCTAAAAATAAATAAATTATCCACATATACTCATCCATGAGAGCTATTCATAAAATGCTACAACTATTAAAAAGTTATCCATAAGTGTCCATCCATGAGAAGCTATCCATAAAAAAAGTTGTCTAGCATTTATTGTCTATTCTCTGTATGTTCAGCATTTACTTGCCTAGTAAATGATAATCTCTTGCATGTTCAATATTTGAATTAGAGGATCCTCTTGTAAGCTATATAAATAAATAATTTGTTCTCTCTAATAATTAAGGAAATAAAATCTTCTTTCTCTTCTTCTTGTCTACAAATCTCTCTCACTTTTTCTGATCTCTTGTTGTTGCGTGTTCATCACTTTGTTCTTCATAAAAACTTACATGGTATCCAGGGCCGGTCTTGAGGCCAAGCACGTGAAATGTCTAAGACACATATACGACACTAACCGGATAGACAGAAGTTATTAAAAACATAATTCTTATTAGAAATCTTTTAAACAACTTTTACAAAGCTTGTTCAATCAGACTTAATCAACATTCACACACGGATTTGACGCTGACCAATTCCTAATCTACCCAGCTCACTTCACAACAATAGTTGTGATGCACTCTTTTGTTCACTCACCAATGAACCCAAAAACCTAAACTAGATCTTGTTTTGTTTCTCTCAGAAATCAAGCCTAGGATTTTTCTTTTTCTTGTTGAATGCTTAAAGCTCCCGTTCTTTTCTGTTGGGACTTTAATATCAACTCAGGTAATCTCTTTAGAGAATAGGAGATATTCTCTACTCACGATTTTTTCTTCATATCTTAACTAATATCCTTTTTTCAATACGATATTAGTTAACCTTCCTTTTAATTAGCATACACCAATATCTTTTTCTATAATGATATTTGGTTAGCTTCCTGTCCACGTATCATGTAATTCTCCTTCTAGAATTTCAGACTCAACAACACGAGCTTGCGACCTATTTTTATTTTCAAAATTTTTGTTTAAGAATGGGCCCATTCTAAAAATATTAGTTTAAGAACCGGTCCATTTTCTTCTATTTAGATTGCAGCCTTCAAAATCTCAGGACTGGCCCTGATGGTACAGAGCTTTATTGCTCCTAAACCTCTTTTTCTCTTCCGCAAAATTTCTCTATTCTTCTGATCTGTTTATTCTCACGGTTTATATTTCTCAAAATTCTCAAGTGCTTTTCAAAATGGAGCAAAGCAAGCCTGTAGTCATTCCAGTCACTCTTAAAGGTGTAAACTACCTTCTATGGTCAAGACTGACCAAGAATGGCCTTGGTAGAAGAGGTCTATGGTTGCATGTCATTGATGGTGAAGCACAAAGAAAAACTATCCAATGAGAAGATGGCAAGAAGATTGTGGTGGTAGATGAAGGCAAATGGAGTCAAGATGAACTCACACTCAAAAACTAAACTGGAACTCCACAAATCCTATATGCACATCTTGGACTGGAATCACATGCTCCAAGAACAATGCTCGTGTAATTGCACTGCGTTTGCCTGGTTCTGGACTATATGGATCTTTACCAGAGAAGACATTTGAGAAGCTTGATGCTCTCAGGATCATTAGTCTTCGATCCAACTATCTTCAAGGGAACATTCCATCTATCATTCTCTCCCTTCCTTTTATCCGTTCACTTTACTTTCATGACAACAACTTCTCTGGTACTATCCCTCCAACACTCTCTCAACGCCTTGTTAATCTTGATCTCTCCACCAACTCGCTATCAGGAAACATTCCCTCGAGTCTACGAAACCTTACATATCTCACTGATCTCAGCCTACAAAACAACTCTCTTACTGGACCAATCCCTGACCTCCCTCTTAGCTTAAAGTACTTGAATGTAAGCTTCAATAACCTCACCGGAGATGATCAGAAGCTCTGATATATTATCTTCCTAAATCATTATTTATACTAATATATTATCTTCCTTTAATTGCTTGTAGTTTCTAGATTATCTTTCCTTCATTGCTTGTAGTTTTTAGATTGTGACTGTTAATAATATTATATCTGAATCATGCTTGACACATTTTTGAAATGTACATGCTCATTAGAAATATTTATATTCAAAATGTGTGGGAGAATTCTATTATTATTATTATTTTGAATCAAAATATATTGTCGTATTAGGCCTTGGTCAAAAAATTGCTAACTGAAAAATTGAATTGGATCTAACGAAAATTCGGGTACAATTTGGGCATGAATCAGGATATGAATCTACTGTTTTATTAAAACAAGTTAACATAAATAATATTAAGTATCGGGACATTTGGCCGAGTGATATTTCAGGTTCGATCCACCTGTTGCGTGAATCTAAGAGCATCTCCAACCCCACTCCATTTTTTACACTAAACTCCATTTTGGAGTGGAAAATGGAGTTTAAAGTAAAATATGCTCCAACCCTACTCCATTTTCCACTTCGAAATGGAGTAAAAAATGGGATTACTCCCATTTATGGAGTATAATTCACTACAAGAAAGCTTCGGCAAAAGTGACCGGAGAGA
>OVAV01003238.1:0-10112 GCA_900406375.1 Iberis amara
CTAATAATGGACCTAGACCTAGTAAATTGATGATATGGTTTTAATATATGTTTATATGAGTGTATAAATCTATTGGATGATTTGATTAATTGTTAAATTAACAGTTTAATCCTCTCGACCCGTGGGCTAACCCGTTGGACTTAGCGGTGCGGGCCTGGACAATNCAATATATACATGGACCACGGTCCTAGTGGGCAGGCCCGTCGCGATCTAAAAAAAATTGTGTCGGTAGCGGAACGGGCCAATAGGGCGCGGGCTGGCCCGTCTAACAGCTCTGCTGGTCTCTAACATTTCTAGACATAGCATCGAGTATCGATACGAGATCCCTAAACTTGTCTCCTCGCTCACACACGCAAATCCGCGTAGCTCAGAGATTAGGTTCTCCGAGGAAAACCGCACCTAAAACGGATAAGCTAAACATAGCGACAAATCGAAAAACGAAATACGAACTGACTACTCGTAATTTTGTTAAACCATACATTTAAACGCAAATTACAAAGCCATAAAGTGGCAGGTTTTGAGGCCATATGCGACCAATTTTACTAAAACGGCCATACTCGGCCAAGATCGCAACAAGGAACATACTCCTTTACGCAAATCGACACTCAACACTGACTAGGATCAAAATAACCGGTACACGACACACGAAACATTCCCGAATCCNCGTCAACACGCGCCGAGATCCCAACGTCCTCTGAATCAGGAGAAACAGGAATCGGAGCCCAGTATTCCCGGATTTCTAACTCAATCGGAGGGATCAGGGACCTCACGTCCTTGTATTTCTCGACGTATCCGGACTTCTTCTTCCACTCGACGTCATACTGGAAGCTAGGCTGCTTGGACTGATATAAACGCCCGCCGATCCATGGCATTCATGCCAGTCCTCGACGGTTCGATGTGTCTGCTCCAGCTTATCGAAACAAGCTCTGAAGCGGGCCGAACGATCCGCCATGACCGAGACAATCTCGCGCTTTCCCCACTTAATCGCGCGACGAACCTGGGAGGTCTGCTTCTGTACCAACTCCTCCATCTATCCCATTAGACGAGAATTTTCCTCCTCGAGTTTCTCGACCCTATACCGAGCCGTTCGCGCCTCCTGATCACTCGCTCTAAGAGCCTCATCCATTATATGGATATCCTATCGGAATGCCATAGAAAGTTAGGAAGCATACTCAAGAAAGCCAAATCGTGTAAACAACTACTAACCCCCATGCATCGGCGCGAAGCTTCAGCATAAGTCTTCGACCTCACAATATTCTTCGAGGCAGGAGGATGAGGCGGCGAAGCATCCATAAAATCGAAAAAAACCAGCTTCAAACAAAGGTATCGGAACCTGGTCTAAATCATCAAAGTCGGTCAAACATACTCCACGAACCGATCCTTCCCCAACTTGAACGGAACCACCCGCGACACCCTCGTTCCGCGGGGACCTTTCCCTATCCCTCTCAGGAGGCATCTCATACGGAACAAAGTTCTCCATCGTTGGCTCCTCTTCTTCAATAACAACTTCGGGGCGAGTACGGGCGTAATGGTAGGCAACGGTGTTTCGTACTTGTTGCGGTGAAAAATGCCCCCAATTAATTGGGCCACCTCGAAGAAGGTCCCTAACAACGGTCAGGTCCTCTAGGTACGGGGGAATGAGGTCGGGAACTGCATAACAAAGAAAAGATAGGCGTTAGACATTGGCCAAAAGAAATGAAAACTCAGGTACCCGGCCACGATACCATATCGACCCCATCTCCGCCTAAAATGGGTATATACTCCTCCTCGACGGAGGCGCTACTTATTCGGACAAAAAAAGTAACTAACGTTTGTTCCAATGCGGAAATTTTTTTTGAAACGAATGAATAATCCCCATATTGCTCTGAGGCACCAAGTAATATTGGAGCGTTTTATGCACACTCCTCGCATGAATAAACACAGTGAGGTAGGCAGTATCTAGAACCATCCCTCGCTCGTAGCTCAAGACTATGGTACCGATCAGATGCTGGAGGCCGTGAGGCAAAATGTGGCTGATTGATAAACCATATCGGCACAAAAAGTCGACTATAACTCCCGGAATAGGAAACCACAGTCGACAAAACAACAGATGAGCCTCGTAACAGGTAAACCAGACGGGGGCGGAGAGTTAACCTTTTCGCCGAATTCTGGCAAACGTAACTCTACGTCTTTCGGTACCCTGCGGAACTCCCGAATAGTATTCAAGAAGGACATCCTGCAGTCACTCGGACCTATGGAGTCATCAACAAATTTAGGCCTGTCGGGACACCATGGCTCCGAAGGCGGAGCATCTACACCGCACGTTTCGCGTAAGTATTTTTCAACCTCCTTTGACTCGATCGAATATCTCAAGAATTTAATCAACGACATGACGCCCCCATCATGCGTTCGAAGGCTCTCGGGGTTAAAAATTGACGGTGATGCATTTGCCGCAACCCCCATCCTAGAATTTATGACAAGGTAAAGAAAACTACAAAGAGAGTAAGAGAATAAAAGTTTTTCTATCTCTGAAAGTTGCTTGGGAAGTGGATAAATGAAATCTAAAGAGGTAACTTCTCCATTTTATAAGAAAAATCTTTACTATTCGTCTCCGGACTTTTGAGACGTTAATTTTGTCTACCTGTTAAACTCAACACCTCATGAGAACTCTCCAAACGTTCTCGCGACCTGGAGGGTTAACTTTTGGGGTCAAAAATGGTCATGACGAAATTAATGTCTCTTCAAGTCGCTATAATCCCAATCAACGGAACATGTTAACAAAAATTACAATGCTTCCGGAAATACGTTTCGCAAGAAACGCACAACGGACGTCGAATAATTAGGCAACCATCTCTCTACTCTTTTGTCCTTAGTCGAGAAGGTTTTGTCCCACCGGGTTTTCCAGTCACTAAGGTTTTAACGAGGCAAGATGGTTCGCTTACGGCCAAAGTTCGAGGAAAATTAAAGACCTCGACGGATATGTTTCGGAACAACAACGAATAAGTCAAGACTTTTCGATAAATGTTTCAGGTTCCGAACATTGTTTACAAGACATACGAGAACACGTACGCTGAACGCACAATCAGCTCGCTAGTTGGCAAGCTGAACATCACGTGTTCAGCTCGTCAACTCGCGAGTTGAATGTCACAAATTTATCTCGCCAAGTAGCGAGCTGAATCTCACAAATTAAGCTCGCTAACTGGCGAGCTGAATCTCATAAGTTTAGCTCGCCAGTTGCCGAGCTGGATCTCACAAATTCAGCTCGCCAATTGGCGAGCTAACTTCGTCTCGAACCTCTCGTCTCTCATTTTGTATCATTTCGAAGTTCCGTTGGAATTCTGCGACCAAAATCGTAAAACTTATTCTTTTCGTACAAATTTCGAGTTCATCGTGTAAACGATAATGGTTATCTTAAACACCGAAATTGCCTTAGTTATGCGATTAAGTCTTATGATTTGCGGAAGAATCAAGAAATTCTTTCGTATAAGTTTTAATCATATAAAACGATGACGATTAACCTGAACGCCGATGATTATCTCGACTATACGAAAGTATCATTCTCCAGAACAGTCATAAGAATGTGTTTGCGCCACTTAATCATACGAAACGGTAACGCCTAACTTGTCGCGAAGTCCGTATCGCATCGTCGTGCGAAAGACCGATTCTCCGATAGGAATCGTAAAATTGCCTAAACTGCATAACGGCTTGATGAGGCCTAAAACGCGATAAACGGCCCACTTACAATTCTAGGAAAGAATTCGGCCCAAGTACGATGACGGTCACATCTTGTCCCGCAAGCCGTAAAGAAATGGAAGGAATTCAGAAAAGGAATTTTCTGAGAAGAAAAGGAAGATTTTCGCAGAAGAATCGGAGACCGAAAAGGAATACGAACCAACCCTGAAGCCTATATAAGAGAGATGAGGAGGAAGAGATGGGACACGTTCAATTCTCTCAGCACCAAAATACTTAGGGTTTTTAGATTACTTTTACGTTCTTGCTAGTGAGCTGCGACTCAATTAGGTTATCCGGTCTCTGTCGTTAGTTCTAGGATATTGGCTGATTCTTCTTACGGCTGAGACTATTGCTTTATTGTAAAACGCCCACGAGTTTCGGAATAAAATTTCTTTTCCCTCTTTTCGTACTCTTAGATTCATTTTCGTACAAGTTATTTTCGCACTATGATCTTCTTACGTTTAACTCACAAAAATCCGAGATCTCTGGAAAGTTAGAGTTCTCTCTGATTTTCTGTAACTAACGGAAATCGGACGGTGCGAATTTCGGTTCCAACAGGATTCTTGAACAAGTCACAATGTTGTCGCGGCTAAGTCACTCGGACACAAGCCGAGCAGTGGTAGAAGTTTCCTTACCCTAGTCCTTGGAGTGGGTTCATTACTCGGCTATTACCCAAGTGGGATCAAAAAATTTTACTCGGCACAATCTCCACTCGGCTCACCTATTCGGACTCAAGCCGAGTAAGCATAAGTTTCACTTGGCCGACCAACTTCTGACGCGCCTTACTATCCGCATGGCCCACCCGAGTCACAAGCCTCCTTGGCTCGACACGACTTCACACAGACTAAGCACTCGGACCCACGCCATGCCATAAGGATTCCCACGCGACCAACACACCATTGGGCTGGCGCACTCGGAGTTGACCCTAGCCTGACAAGATTCGCATGTCCGACAGATGACAGCTCGACAAGCCCACTCATCTGCATGCCGCGCCAGGATACTTTAGCGCTTAGCCCACGCCTGACTCGCCTGGCCCATTGCCCCACATACCAGTCCAAGCCAAATCCTTCCCATCTTTCATAATTGGCGCCCAACACCCTTCTATACCACTCCTACATGCCTTCCTTGCTTATTTAAAGAACTCCAACGCCACTTTAAGCCTCACATCTTCAACTTGCTAAGTTTCACTTCTCTACTTCTCAAATTTATCAAATTCTCTAATTTCTGAAATTTTTTCTGGTTCTTAGGCTTTCATAACTCTTTTACTTTCATCTTTGGTTTGATTCCACTCCGGAATCACAATGATAAGAAGATTTCTTTCATCCAAGAACATGAGATCCTCTAACCAGATCAACAATCAACTAGAGACATTGCAAGAAATTTTCAGAGGACCATAGAAGCTTTTGTGATTCCAAGTGACCCTATGGAGATTGAATAAAAAGAACTTATACTCTCTTCCAAGGAGTAACGTTCAAACCGCAAGAACGCTGCTGATTTCTCCAGAAACAAGAGAGACATTGCAAGGGGAAAGAAACCGGTGGATGTAGAAGAAGATGAGGAACAACAAGAACCTATTGAAGAAGAAGCTCTGGTGGTTGCAAAGAAATCATCAAAGAAGAACAATAAACCATCCAAGGAAGAGTACATTGCCATTCTCCTTGCAAGGGGATTCTCTGGCACAAGGTTCCCTCATGCTACTACAATGAAGACTCTTGGCATAAAAGGAGATGTTGACTATCTGTTTGAGTGTTGCAATCCCTATACATTCATTTCTTACCACCTTGAGGTTTACAGAAAGGAAACTTTTCACTTCTTGGCTACTCTTGATGTGCACATCTATGATAGTGATGAAGAGGGATACTTGGGATACATTACTTTCTCGGTTAGAAAAATTGAGTATACAATCACAATCAAGGAGCTCAACCATCTGTATGGTTTTCCAAGTAGCGGGGAACCTAACCAGGATTTTGACAAGAGGGAGATCTATGCATTATGGAAAACCATAGGGATCCATGATTACTCTTCAAGAAGGTCTAAGATCAGCCACATTCGAAGCCTAGTGGTGTGATATCTCCATAAGTCTTTTGCCAACACTATTTTTACAAGGAAAAGTGCTGGGAATGTGAATGAAGGAGAACTATGTTTGACGGATTTAGCACTGAAGTTTTTTTTTTGGAATACACAAGTGATGGGCAGACAACCTTTCTTGTGTTCTCCTTGACCAGATGATGTATTATAAGGAGTGGGCATAAAAGTTGCACAAGATGAATACCAAAGGTGAATTGAGCATTAGAGGAGTGGTAACACCTATCTTGGTGGCTTGTGCAGTACCATTAACTTCTAATTATTACCCACCAAGATTAATTGACCTTCTACATCTAAGGAGAGCAAAATTCTTTGAAGGACCTAAAGAGAAGTTGTTGTATCGCTTCACACATCCAGATTTGAGAGAGACAAGGTTGCAACTCCCCTGCCCCTCAGTGACTACCGTCATAATGGGGCAAAACATTGACTTCAAGCCAAGTGAAGAAGTGTTGTACTTCTCATAAGAAGAAGAGGAGGAGAGTGAAAATGTTTCAATCAATGAAGAAGAGGTTGAACCAGCAAGTTACTACTTTGAAGAGTCTTCAAAGTTTGGAAAAAGCAATAACTTAGATGCTTCTCACAAATGAATTGGTTTGCTCCAGAAATGGAACAAGTTTCAAGACAAATCCATCATGCCTTGAAGAACACAATCAAATATTTTGCTGATCAAATCAAGAATCTTACTGAAAAAATCAACAGTTCAATCACTTCAAGGAAGGTTAAACTAGCTTCACCAAGTGTTCTAGCTAGTCCCTCACTATTTTTCCAAGTCGTGATGTGCAAATAGACCCACCAAGACACTCTTCCTATGAGGTTGCCACTTATCAGAGGAGAAAGAAGAGAAATTCAAGATCTCAAGAAACTAGAGCTGGCAACATACTCGGATTGGACCCACTCCAACACTCTGATTCAGCATTTGTTCCAACTTACACCAAGGAAACCATGGAGGAATACACTTCCTCTTTCTTCACTCATTTATGAGGTACCACTCTATTTAACCATTGTATATACCACTGCATGTTTATTTGTTTTTGTGTGTTTCACTCTTGAATTCCACTATGAATTTTTATTACACAAGGGACTGTGTAATGTAAGTTTGGGGGAGGGTTTAGGATGTACCTAATGATATTTATTTGTTTTCTTATTTCAAATTTTGCATCTAAGACATAGAAAAAACATAAAAAATTGAAATTTTTTTGAAAATCATTTTAAATAAAACATAGTGTTCATCTAGTTGCATTAGCATTTTAGGATTGAGTCTAGTATTGTTTTATATTGGATGTTTGCACTTGTTTAGGGAATTAGGATGATTATAACTGTGTAAATGTGCTGCTTTATTAACCTAATTAAGTTTGAAGTAAGACTGAACCATGTTTGGAATGTGGAATTGCATAATCTTTTCTTAATTGAAGCATGTTGTGATCTGATGCTTGTCCCTACTTATTTGAACTTGAACTTGACTATTAATTATCATGTTTATCCATTGGTTTTGAACTCATGGATACTGTATATATACTTGGATTATCTTTCACTTTTTTGCCAGTCTTGTTAATCCAAATAGATTTTCCACCTTAAACTTAGCTTTCTTTCAAAACCATGCATATGTACTGAGTGTAAGGTCTTTTTCTGGAATGAGTTCGGTAGAAAGTGTTAGGTTTGAACTGACAAGAATGAAATTTCATGTAGTTCTCGTTCACGATTTTTGAACTAGATAGGACTAGGTGGGATTCGGTTCTGGTTGTTTAGGGTGATTGAAATTGAAAATAACAGATTGGAAAGGGTAAAAGAAAATGAAAATGGTTAAGATATCTTAGGAGATGAAAGAAAAGAAACAATATTCTAATAAAGGATTGGAGTAATGTAATATGAAAAAGAATGGTTTAGTGCAAAACAGAAAGAAAAGAAAATGAGAAAACCCTAGAATGTCTTAATGTGTAAGAAGGAAAAAAAAACCATAGCTGCTAAAATCAGAAAGAAACCAATACTCTACAAGTAAAAAAAAAAAGAAACATCTCCTAAGATATGAAAAATAAAAGAAGTACAGGAAATGAAAATTATGATGTTATCTTTGGGTTATAAAGGATAGAAATATGATCTGTCATTGAGTTTAGAAATAGGAAAGCTATTAGCTTCTATGTTTCTGGGTAGAAGGGATTATATTCTTGTATGCATCTATTAGTTATTACCTTTAGCATTTTGCTAAAGCTCATTCCCTTTTGAGTGATCCCTGTTTTGAAATGATAACCACTGTATGAAGGGACCATCTTTGTCTCTTAACCTGCCCATTAGCCAAATGAGTTCAATGATTGTGCATAACTTGTTTCATGGTTTCTGCTTAATGACTGTTAAAGGGATAGGTGGATTTGAATGTATGTGTAGGTTATAACTGATATGAATTGTGCTTTGATGAGTATGGCTAAAGTTCTTAAATAGAATGAAATTGGTTTGCATTTAGAACTATTAACTTGGACATTGATGTTATCTAGTTTATCAACATATTTTGGTTCCAGGTTCCCATCTTCAAACCTTTTCTCCAACTTATGAATTACTTTCTTGAGGGCAAGCAAGGATTAAGTTTATGAGAGTTGATGTCTCTGTATTTTATAAGTTTTGTGTGTATATTTGTCATCACTTTACTTCTGTTTTTCCCTCATTTTGTTGTATTAATTGTTCTTTTAGTCACTTCGCAAGTTTAGGTTAGTTTTGCATGAGTATTGCATACATATTGCATTTTGGACTTGAATAAGATGCTTAGGAAAATTTTGGAGCTAGAAAGATAAGTTAAAGAAGGAGAAATGTATACGTGGTCAAGCCACTCGACATGGAGCCGAGTCAAGCAACTAGAAGCATTCGGCCAAGACCACACTTGGCTAAGGCACTCGGCCATTAGCCTAGTCAAGCAGTTCCAGACCAAGCCATGATCCATACTCGACTAAGGCACTCGGCCAATAGCCGAGTGTGATAATTTCTACTCAAGCCAACCATCACACTCGGCTTAGTCACTCGGCTGAGCCAAACAAGTTCCAGACCAAGCTTAGACCACACTCGACCAACATACTTGGTCACTTGGCCGAGTCAAGATGAAGAAGACTCAAGCCAAGTCTCAAGCTCGACTACTTTACTCAGTTTCTAGCCGAGTGAAGACACCTAGACCATGCCAAACTTCTCCAAGCAGCTAGATAACTCGACATCATCCCGCGCTAGTACCAAACCACTCGATGCCAAGTCACCTACTCGGTTCAACTACTCGGCTACAACCTGCACCAAACATTTCCAACCGAGCCAACTCTTCGGAGCGGCTTCACTACTTGGCCGTACGCCAAGTCAAATTTTTCCAGCATCCAGCCAAGTCATCTACGCGGCTCGACCACTCGGCTATAACCCGAGCTAGACCATCCGAAGACTCCACTCGACTTGACCACTTGGCCTTTGTCCAAGCCATGCACATGAAACTTATCTGTTTTGTTTTCTAGTGATTTAGAGTTTTCCTAAACCACTATAAATACTCTAATTACGCCTCTACTTATTTTTTATCCTTTGTTTATTATTCTTCCTTAGGTTTTTCTCTAGTTTTAAGCCTTTGAATGTTCTTGAATGTTTGCATCGATTTCTTTTAATCCAAGTTGTTTTGCTTCTTATTTTGATTGATCTTTGTTTATAATTGCTTTAGGATGACGGATATCTTGTGCATATTAATTTCTGGGTTTGTGTTATTGAGAGTTTATGAAGTTTGATCATTGCAGTTTCAATCTATTTTGTTTTTACCTTTGAATCTTGTTTAAACATGTTAATCTAAGTATGAATCTTATGAATATCATGTCTATTACATTTTCGGGGCTTGATCCTTATTTTCTAGGTTTCTGTTCTTGTTGTTCTTGAGTGTTTGATTATTGCATTTGAAATATACTTCACATCTGCTTTTGATACTTGTTATTCTCACTAGTTTCAACCTGATCTTCATGATTTGCTTATCTATTTTGTTTTTTGGGTTTGTGTTCGTAATGAGTTTTGAGTAGTTCATTTGTTCTTGAGGATGGGTTAGATTAGTTGTGAATCCTTGATCTCCTAGGTCTTTACGCTTGATTGTATATAGATCCTTTCTGTTTCAGTTTTCTTAATGCTGATTTCTTTATGATCAATTGAAATCTGACCTTAGATATTTCCACAGCCAGAATGTGTTTAATGAAATGTTTTAACCATCTGATTTCAAAAAGTTTTACATTTTAATCCCAAGAGATTGGCTGTTTTGGGTGTTTATTGGCTTTAATAGACCGTGTGTTGATAACACTTGAAATGCATAGTTTTTGCATATCATT
>OVAV01003239.1:0-10111 GCA_900406375.1 Iberis amara
GCCTTGATTCATCCTCTCCCACTTGAAAAAGATTTGTCCTCAAAGTCGTTTTATTGTACTCGAAATCTCTTAACCTTCATGGCGGGCTCTGATACCAAATGATGTGATCCTCAAATTCGTTTTGTAACTTTGGCCTATTGGCTTGGCTTTTTGAAATATTTCTTCTTATCCTTTGGCACAATGATGATATGATTCAGCTCGTTTATAAAATACCCAAATTGCCTTGATTCATCCTCTCCCACTTGAAAAAGATTTGTCCTCGAATTCGTTTTACTGTACTCAAAATCTCTTAACCTTCATGGCGGGCTCTGATACCAAATGATGTGATCCTCCCTTGATGGACAGAAGCTTTGAAGGCGTAGTAGATTGAGTTTGGACTCAAAATAGTGGCTGGTGTTGGGATCAAAAACGGTCACGACGAAATCGATGTCTAAAAACCATCATTGAAATGTTAATCACACTATCTGAACATCAAACCGCAGTAGTCGTATCATCCCGTTCAAACTAACCGAAATCGCAATACTTTCGAAAGACCGTAAGAACATATGTTTCGGTAGAATCGGATAACAATAGTAAAATCGCTAAGCGATCGTCTATATTCTCGTCTGTCCTTAGTCCAGAAGGTTTTTTCCCAGTGGGTTTTCCTATCACTAAGGTTTTAACGAGGCAAGACGGACCGCTTACGTCCGATGTTCGACTAGCGTACTCGAAATAAATTACGGACAAACGCTTTAATCCCGAATATCGTTTACGAACAACACAAATCATGCTCAAGTACGAACAATCGAGACGTTTTCGTACATACGTTCATCTCGCCAACTGGCAAGATGAATATACACGAGAATTCATATCGCCAGTTGGCGAGATGAATCGGAAACATTCATCTTGCCAACTGGTGAAGATGAATCTATGCACGAAATTCATCTCGCCAGTTGGCGAGATGAATCGGAAACATTCATTTCGCCAACCGGCGAGATGAATCTACGCATCAAATTCGTTTCGCCAGTTGGCGAGATGAATTGGAAACATTCATCTCGCCAACTGGCGAGATGAATTGGAAACATTCATCTTGCCAACTGGCAAGATGAATCTATGCACGAATCAGAAACATTCATCTTGCCAACTGGCGAGATGAATCTGTGCACAAAATTCATCTCGCCGGTTGTCGAGATGAGTCAGAAACATTCATCTTGCCAACTGGCGAGATGAATCTATGCATGAAATTCATCTCGCCAGTTGGCGAGATGAATCGGAAATATTCACCTCGCCAACTAGCGAGATGAATCTACACATGAAATTCATCTGGCCAGTTGGTGAGATGAATCGGAAACATTCATCTCGCCAACTGGCGAGATGAATAGGAAAAATTCATCTCGCTAACTGGCGAAATGAATCTACGCATGAAATTCATCTCGCCAACTGGCGATATGAATCTATGCACGAAATCGGAAACATTCATCACGCCAACTAGCGAGATGAATCTGTGCACAAAATTCATCTCGCCAACTGGAGAGATGAATCTATGCATGAAATTCATCTCGCTAGTTGGCAAGATGAATCGGAAACATTCATTTCGCCAACTGGCGAGATGAATCTATGCACATAATTCATCTCGTCAGTTGGCGAGATGAATCGGAAAAATTCAGCACGAAATTCATCTCGCCAGTTGGCGAGATGAATCTGTGCACGAAATGGCGAGATGAATCGGAAACATTCATCTCGCCAATCAATCTACGCACGAAATTCATCTCGCTAGTTTGCGAGATGAATCTGAAACATTCATCTCACCAACTTGAGAGACGAATCTGTGCACAAAATTCGTCTCACTAGTTGGCGAGATGAATCGGAAATATTCACCTTGCCAACTGGCGAGATGAATCTACGCATGAAGTTCATCTCGCCAGTTGGCGAGATGAATCGGAAACATTCATCTCGCCAACCGGCGAGATGAATCACATACACGCTTTGTATCGGTCCGGACGAATCGTCTCTCTTTCGTAACGTTCCGAGTTTCGGTTGAGGTTTTACGATAAAACTCATAAAACTTATTCCTTTCGTATGATGACGTCCTGCTACTCGTGAAAGAATCACAGAATCATTTCGTATTTTATCAATCGTGTAAAACGATGACGGTTAACTTAAACACCGATGTTATCTCACTTACATTATCAGAATAACCTTTCCGCAAAGGTTTCAATCGTATGATTGCGCGAAAGTTCGTTTTCTCGAGAAGAACCGTAAAAATCGCATAAACCGTAAAACGGTCCAACGAGGTCTAAAACACGATAATGACCCACTTACGATTCCAGACGGAAATCAAGCCCAAGCACAATGACGGTTGAAGCTTGTCCTGCATGCGAAGAAGAAATGGAAGAAATCCAGAAAATGAAGATTTCCGCATAAAAATTAATAAAGGAAGATTTCCGCGGAAGAACGGAAGACGGAAAAAGAAGACGGATGNACGGTTGAAGCTTGTCCTGCATGCGAAGAAGAAATGGAAGAAATCCAGAAAAGGAAGATTTCCGCATAAAAATTAATCAAGGAAGATTTCCGCGGAAGAACGGAAGACGGAAAAAGAAGACGGATGAATCTTGAAGCATATATAAGAGAGATGAAGAGAAGGGGCACAGACACATTCAACTTTCTCCGCACCAAAGATTTAGGGCTTTAGATTATTTTATGTTCTTGCGAGTGAGCTGCGACTCAATTAGGTTATTCACAGTCTCCATTGTTAGTTCTAGGATAATCGCCGACTGTTCTTACGACCGAGACTATCACTTGATAGTAATACGCTCGCGAGATTCGGAATAACACTTCTTTTGCCCTCTTTCATATTTTTAATTTCGTATTCGTATTATGTTATTATCGTGTTCTGATCTTTCCGCTTTTGACTCACAGAAATCCGGGATCTCTGGAAAAATCGAGTTTACTTGATAATCCCTAACTAACGGAAATTGATAGTGCGAATTTCGGTTTCCACAGCCAGTGGAATGGTGGATGAAAGTGAAGATTATGGAGCAGATAAAAAAACAAAGGGATGAAGATCCTTTGAAGATTAGATAGAGGATTCAAAGATATCACACCAAAGAACTAGATAGGCCTTTGAGAATCACTTTACAAAGAGATTTTCTTTGGAATCACTCCTTGGCAAATTTTAAATCACTCAGAGAAGAGAAAACACTCTTTTTTATCAAAACTTGCTTCCTAAAATGAAGAGTACGTGGTCCTTACATATAAAGGAAAGAAAATGACTCTTAGACTTCTAAACCTCATAAAGACAAAGATATAAAAGCATAAGATTGAACATATTTGAATTTAAAAAGAAGGCTCCTCATTTAGGTGTGTGCACCTTGGTCTTCTTCTCTTGGGCCTTTGTCTTGATTTCTGAATTTGATTTAAGAGACTCCTAAAACGTGTAGAAATATTGGGATAAGGCCTGAATCTCTTTGATCTTCAATTAATTAACCAAATGGGTAATTATGTAGTGACCCATTTGCCTCGTTAAAAACTTACTTTGGAAAACCCATTGGGACAAAACGAAAGCAGGGAAAATAAGTACAAATGGATACACTAACTCATTTGTTGATCATGTTTGCTTATATGCATATGTGTCTGATTGCATTTCCTATACGCTCCAATCGGTGAAAAGGTTCCAAAACCGATTAAGTAACACTCCATTAATTTCCATAAGCTTCTTGGTCGTGGTTCTTGTTATACATTCAGCTTGAATCTCCAAAATCTGTTATTTTACAAGTTTATCCTCAGCTACAAGCTCAACTACATATTAGTCCATTGCTCTTTTTTAGCTCCTTGTTTGATGTGTTCTAGAATCACATCATATGTAATGCTATTGAATCATCCTGCACTAGAATGACCTTTTACTGGTGCAATTTAGAAGCCTCCTAATACAAGATATCTAAAATATTTTGCACTTCTCATTTCCGATCATTTAACAAGAAATCATTTCTAGTTTTTCACGTCACGTGTACGTAATAATTCATGCAGAGGTCCATAGTGAGTCTAAATTATCTACATCATATAAGAACAAATAACTCACATTCTCAAAGATGCTACATCATAAAAAACTTCGTACGGGTGTTGGAACATTGGTCATGTTCCAACTTTGATGAACATGAAAAAAGTAAACTAAGCATGTCTTATTGCTCCTCTCTCATCACCATATCTTGGGAACAATCTATCCACTCATTCATTATAAAATGCTAGTTGATCATTGACGTCAAGTCATCTGATAAAGCTTGCCAAGGAAATGGCTTACCTTATTTGAAGCCTTGATTTGCCATGCTTTTACCTTGATATTTATCGATGGCAATTGAGTAAAGATTTGGGTCTCCTCATCAACCTACAAATCCAATAAAGTAGTACCCGAATATAATTGTATATTTACCGGACATTTATATAGTGCCAACAATGTCAACTGGTTACCATCTTCGACAGATGGAGACTCATGATCAGGGGCAAGTCCCGAGAACAAAAAATAACTCCCATATGAGCTCGGCATTTCAAAAACTCGAATCCTCCACCAATAAATCATCGATTGATAAATCATAATTCGCTACCATACATCTATTATGCCTAAGATATGGCTTATCTCTCGGTACGTAACCAATTATCTTTCCATACTCAAAGTTTGTAAACAAGTTCCTATCGTTCTTTGCAGCCCCTTCAACATTAATTTTTTAACCTTCCGAACACATTTCTGGCCATACAAATTGTTTTAAGGCTGAATAGCCTAGACAAGTAGGTAATTTTTACAGTAATATCTCTTGAAAATTTGGGCGAAAAGTGAATCTGGTTATTTATAAATCCTCCATAGTTTTTTTTGGAAGCAAAGCCCAGTTAAAAGTCTCAGTTATCTAAAACCAATTTCCCTTTTTTTTAAGACAAAAATTAGACCATGCCACCCAATGAAGACCTCATCATCCCACCTTATTCCTCTACTAAAAAATTGTTTTCTTACTCGAAATTTTTAATATCCTTCGGAAGCGAAAGCATGACATAATATAGGTCGAAAATTCCTAGGCAACCGAACTAATCATAACCTCCTTCCGCTCCTCCCTCGTGAAAGAAATTTTACAGACCACTCATTAATATGCATATTAATGAATTCACAGAAATACGCAAAGACTTGAGCCTTATAACCCTGTAGTTGTTCGAGAATTCTAGCATACTTCCCCTCACGCTCATCTTTAGAAATGATCAATATAAGCTATAGTAGAATGTGATCATGAGGTCTGAGTCGTTTTAAGAATATCACCGTGAAATTCACAAAACTGATACACTTACCAAAAAATTTCCCAGAAAGAGAAATATTTTTGACAATCGCATCACATTCTGACAGTGTAGCTTTACAGAAAAATAGACTATCATCTGAAGAAAAAAATTTGAAAACAGTGGGCTTGCTCGTGCCATTTTGATAATAAAATCTTATTATTTCCTTATGCTACACATGAATTGGCAATTAGTACCTCAGTGCATTAGATAAACAGGTAAGGTGGCAGTAGATCTCCTTGTTGTAGACCTCTTGCTAGATGGACCCCACCTTTCAGCTTCCGATTGATGAGAATTTTATATGAGACCAAGGATATACATTTCATAATCCATGAAATCCATAGTTCATCGAAGCCGTTTTCTTCATGAGAGTCTCTAAGAAACACTAGTCAACCTGATCATAATATTTTCTCATGTCGGTTTTGATATCTATATATTCATTCATATAACGTTCTATTGTGTTCATATCATGAAAAGCTTCTTAAGCCATAAAAATGTTATGTAAAATGACCCGATCCACCACACATGTCGACTGTGTTTTCAATACCAACGTCGGAAGGATATTTTTAGACGCTGGCAATTCACTTTGGAAATCACTTTGTAATGTGCATTACACAAACTGATAGGTTAAAAATCCTTCGTTTGTTCCCGTGTGTTCATCTTTGAAATGAGGAATATATTTTTCTCATTAATACGCTGGTCAAAGAGTCCCTTTTTCCATAAACCTTATCCAAATCGACTACATGAGGACCCAAAATATGTCAAATTTTTTGATAAACAAAGCTTCTTTAATATATAAAAAGAGGCAATAGTTTGATTAAAATCTCATTAATCTCTCCGTTACCAATCTCTCCATAGGAGTCAGAGTTGTCTCTACGTACAACACCTCTATGGGTGTGAATAGTGTGGAAGCAGTGGCGGACTTACGTTTTACGTAGGGATGTCAACTAACACCGTATAAATTATATAAAATGAGTTGTTCTATAAATACATATTAGCTAGACAACACATTTGGTTAAAGCACCATGATTATGAATCCTCTTTACTCTAGTTCGAATCCCCTCCATACAACTTTTATTTAAAAAAAAATTTTTCCAATGAATGCTTAGAAACCAGATTATTTTAAAACTTGTCCCATTTTTTCTATACTTATTCTTACTTTTTTTAGATCTTCATATATTTTCACAAATATTTTTTTTAACTTGTCCATAATTGCATTTTCCTAACTTATTTTCACTTTTCTTTAGATCTTCATACATTTCTACAAATAATATTTTTATTGTTTACTTTTTAGTAAAAACTATTACTGTAAAAAAAAAAAAATTTGTTCACTCCCTAAAAGCTTTTTTTTTGTAGTAGAACTATTGCAACTGAATTTTTTTCTTACTTTTCTCTTCAAATTTTTATATACTTTTGCTATTTTTAAATATATATACAACTAAGATTTTAGTATAATAAAATTTTATGGTAGTCAAATATTATTTTAATTATTTTTAAAAATAAACAATATAAACTACGATCCTGAAAAAAATATTTTCTGGGTTCGCCACGGTGTGGAAGTAACCACTAGACTCAACTTCAATCTCTTCTTCCTTTTTGATCCCCGTCTTAGACTCCGTTAAAGACTTATAGTTCTATTCTAGGCCCTATATTTTCTTGTCGATGCATGGAAATATTTCCTATTACGATCCCCTTCCTTAAGCCAAGAAACCCGACTACTCTGCTTCCAAAACAGTTATTCTTCCATCACAGCTGAACAGAATCGTTCCATAAGAATAAAATATCTTAGGCGGACTGTAATTCATTTGAAAGAGCTAACTCAATTTGAGACCTAAGCTTCTCAATATCAACAAATGAATTATGTTGTTCTATTTGCCTCCAATGAACAATGAAAGCACGACTGTTCTTGATACATTCTTCTTAAGAAATATTCTCCCTAGAGCACGCCTGCTCGCATCCCTCTCTAACAATGGCCTAAAAATTCTCACGAGCCAACCACCTCTTATCAAATGAAAATTGAGACGACTCCCATATCTTATGATGGTGTATATGAAGAAGGAAAGAGCGATGGGTTGACTCTAGAAACCTCAAATATTTTACATGAGAATGCAAACAATTTTCATACCAATTCTTATTCCTCATAGTTTGGCTAGGTGGAAACGGACTACATTTTGTCCATGTTTGCAAATCCAAGACAAACTATTGTCCTTAAATGGAAAGTCTTACAAACTCGGCCTCCCTTGTTTTCATGATTGTCTATGATTTTTTTAAAATCACTTACCATGACCCAAGTGCCAAAATATTGAATACTAATATGTTTCAATCGTTCCCATACAATATCACATCTAGTTATTGAAAGAAAGTACTTGAACATTAAATTCAGCTAAAGCTAATAAAGTTAAGCCACCACTAAGAACTGAGGGGTCCATTGTGCATAAAAAACATAATCTAAAAGTTCTTCCAAATCTTCAGCCTCCAAACTGTAAAAAAATTATCCGCTCCTTAACAATTTCGACTTAAAATCATTTAAGTGCTTGTCGGTGGCTCTTTCTCGGTCACATGAATTTTCCAATCCTCAAATGAGGGAAAAAAATTTGAGTGAGATGATAACATCTCATTAGTCAGTTATGGATGTCAAATAGGCACATATGTTCATTTTCTTAATTTGGACCCACAAATTGATTATGTCCTATTTTCTTCCAAACGTATAGAGCTCGATCTAGAAGATCTTCCTTTTTTCCTTTTGTAGACTCAAATGGATTCTGGCCCACCATGCCCTTTAAAGGAGAAATTATATCCTTCAAATCCAAAGGGCTTGAAAATGTTGTGTTGCGCATAATAACTCTTGTACCCATATATTGTGCTTCAAATTTGACCCAAACGAAAGCAGCTCATTCCCTATAGTCTTTTGGAGTGTGTCTATATACTCTTTTGGTACCTCTTCCGCCATCGTCAACTACTTCTCTGGTAACCTATTCGCCTCCTTAATCGGTGACAGCTCCACTTCGACCAACCCTTCCTTGCTTTTTTGAACTCCTCAAAGATACTAAATCCAAGTTCTGTGGCACCTCCATTTCCGTCACTCGTACACGTGGAAACCGTCGCCCCCTATATAAGCTCCTCCAAGAGCGAGAGCATCCCACCTTCACCTTGAATACTCTTCTGCAACCCATGACCATTCACTTCCCTATGACCACGTATCCTAAAGGTTGCATCATTTAACTTTATTTCAGGAGAAAATACAATGAGTTGGTAATCATTCTTATCCAAAACTTTGGACCCCTAACTGGATTGATGTTGGTGCTACAAATCTCTACACAAGAAAGTTGAGAATATATATATATATTTTTTTTGATGGAATATTAAATTTATTAGACTAAAAAGAAATGTTTATGTCTAATAAAGAATGATGGACAAATTAAAAGATGGTAAGGTAAATGGCTCTAGTGTGGGTTGTCATGTTTGCCTCGTTAAAATCTAAATCTTGAAAACCTAGTTGGATAAAACTAGTTCCAGGAAAAAGAGTACAATACATGTAATCTGAGCCAAATACCAAAGAAAGATAGAAATAATGCTGGATAAAATTGTTTGAGAGAATTGGGAAGCTAGCATGAATGTAATTATTGCCAATGTTAGAATAGTGAATGAAGACGGGAGTGGGTGCATAGCAGAGACTTGTAAGCCGGTCTCGGATTGTACGGGTAATGACTCCTTGAAGCCGAGTGTGTGTTTGATGGGCCTGACCATGACAGCGGGAATTCGTGTCACGCCATATGTGGTAAACGGTCACTTGGAGAGTAAGCTTGAGCAAGATGGAGTCGATAAGGGAGTGCACGTCGAGTAAGTGTAGCAATAGTCCTGCGCCAGTCTGGTGATAATTATCGGGGAAGTAGCGGTGCCGTTAGAGCTGACCAAAGAGTGTATGTGTAGGGACATGCAAAGAACAGGTGGTCTCTCGTTACATCAGGTTCGCCACAAAAATGCATGGCTGTATCTGTTCCCAGGCCCGCATTCTCCGTCCCGTCGCTAACCTATCGAGTACAACAAGCCAAGAGATGAAAGAATAGCGAGGAATTGATTGAGAAAACCATGTAACCAATGACCAAGAATGAGTAGGATGAGAAGGGCAAATATGTTTCCATGTGTCTTTGGCGGAAAAGTGCGGCTTAAATATGTTGTTTCCATGATGCCATTGATGGATATCCACGCCTGAAGTAGGTGAAGGTATTGGGTGGGTGATTAGTTGGTCGTGAATGCAGCGTAAATCAGGACGCCGAGATCGTCTAATATGCCATGAAGATTCATGGACCGCATCAGCAACATAAGCGTGTCGGGGTACTCTGAAAAAATTTGAAATATATTCCACAAGATTTAACCCATCTTCAAGCATAGTTCCAAAATCATGGTCACAAGATATATCTTTGATATGCCATTTATGACATGAACATGTTCGCCTTTTCAAGTTAACATTATATGAATTACCTTTAAAGTGTACCTCATACAAACCTTGTGTTGCAGTGTATGTCTTACACTTTATATGCATATTCTCCTGTTCTATTAGTATCTTGCTAACGTATTTAGAACACATACCTTGGTGTTTATGCGATTTTCCTTTCCCCTTGATACTCTGCATTGTTTGTCTACTAGATAGTCTCTAGCATTTGCATCAATGTATTTGCCCTTGCCTTTGTTATTATCGAATTGAATGACTCTGTGGAGTTGCTATCCACATTTTCACAACAGGCTCCTAACATGTAAAATGCTATATACTATGATTTTGGATTCTCATTAAGAACAACTTTATATAATGACATGTTGTAGT
>OVAV01003240.1:0-10111 GCA_900406375.1 Iberis amara
TATTTTACATGATAAGTAGACTAGGTGCTTTCAAGCATTTGGTTTCATTCATAAGTAGAGTACAATATGATATGAAATATATATATATATATATATATATATAAGAAAAAGAGAATATATGATAATAATTGATAATCTATAAATAGCTACATTTATCTATTTATGGCAAGTCTGACACATCATAAATCACCAATCAAATAAACATGTTATATATAACAGAAAATATGATAAATATTTTTTTAACTATTTAGAAAATGAGAAAATATTGTTTAGACTGACTAAGACCAATAAAAATTCGACAGAATAGGTAGAAGAAGAAGAAAAAAAACATATGCAATGTAAAATTAGAAGAATTTGTGAAGGAAATAGAAGGAAAAAAGGGCTTACTTGAAAGAAGGAGGATTAGAAGGCCACTCATGCACATACTTGTGGATAGGATAACAATGGAGTCTAAGATAATCTCTCCAATTATTAATCTCTTCTTTCTTCACATTGAAACTTGTTGATAATCTTGTTGTCTTTGTTGGATCGTCTGAGTATAGCTTCATTTTTTCCTCCATAGACATGTTAAAGAATTCATTTGCAACACCTACCATCTCATCTATCATTTCTTTACTTACTCCGTGATTTATCACCTATATACATATATATATATATAATTTCATTAGACTATGAATAAATAATTAATTATCCTTAAAGTTTAAAAGCTTATATATACTATTTTGTAATTTGACAATGGTTAGTGACGATATAGTATAGAATATTTGAGTAGAAAAAAAGTGTTGATGCTATTTAAGCAATATACTTCTTTCCATATAACAAACTAAAAACAAAATATACATCTTCCGTATCAATACAATTAATGTTTTAGAGAAATCTTTTATTTCAATAATTAATATTTTCGTATTTCTATATAAAAATTTAAAGTTATATATCATTAATATTTTGTAGAATATTTTTTGATAAAGTAAATTGGCTATATTTAATATTGTTTTTATAAAAAATATAAATTAAATAATGTTTTTGTGTCTTATTAAATAGTGTGCAAAAATTTAAACATTAATTATTATGATATATAGGGATTATAGACATTTTTAAAAAATATACTAAACATTTCGTCTGTTTATGTCCATAATTTTGTTGGTCAAAGTAATTTATATGTATATGGATAATTAGTTACCTGGAAAAACCCAAAACGGGTGCAAGCTTCATGAATTTGTTGGATGAGATAAGATCGATCTGTGGAAGAGAGATCGATAAGAGGGAAATCTTGGAGTTCAGATACTTCAGAGAGACGTGGACGGTCGGAGAGTGGCCGGACATAGTTTTCCGGCAAAGAAGTGTGACGGAAGCCGGTGGATATGAGCTTTGCTGCCATCTGGTGTCAGAAAATTCAAGAAGAAGCAAAAGAGAAAGAGATAAACGAAAGCTTGACTTTAAGTAAATATGACAATTGCATCGATCGTGTATATATATAAATAAAATGATGCAGAGTCGTTCGTGCTTTTTAAAGCATATATTAAATGTGGGACTTTCTTTTTGCCTCAATTGTATATTATTCAAATGATTACTTAAATCCTAATCCACCTAATATTATATTATTATAAAAAGTACATGTTGTTTTAGAGGACTTTACACTCGCATTTTTTTCTAAATAATTACAATTTATATACTTTTCGATAGTATTTACGATCTAGTATGAAAAAACATTATGTAGATTTTACCTTTATTGTTCAATAAAGAAGGAAATTTCGAATATCTCATCGAGTTTCTTTCAGGCACAGTTATCAAGTTTTCAAAAAACCTTAAAGCCAGTGTGGGCGGCGGCGTCGATGCTCACCGGTGCCGCTCCGCCTCCGTCTTCTTGCTTTTTTCCGCGTTTCTTTCTTAGTATCTCTCTCAAATTGTTCGTTTTGCTCTCAATTTCATGTTGTTTTTTCGATTTTCCCCTGACTTAGGATTTTTTTTGGGCATGGTGGCTCGCCGCCGCCGAGATCCTTCATGCGCTTTGCGTTTCCTCCTCCTCCGCCTACGTCTCCACTCGAACCCCCTACTCAACTTTTGGAACTTACATATTTGATTAGGCTTGGCTTCTCCAGTCGGAGTTTTGGCCACCATACTCTCTCTCTCCCCCATCGGTCCTCTCTTGCCTTTTTGGCTATCTTTGCAACGCCCAGGGAGCCTGATTTGTTGTGGCTGGATTATGCTATCAATGTTTCAAGCTTTTCTTTGCGGGAGTTTTTACAATCCATTTAATCTCGTCATGCCCTCAAATCTCTTCGATGAATGTCTTCTGTGGATGTGCTTGTTCCTGTCCCGAGAATCCTTCTTGCTTCCGTCACGGTATTGTCGGTGGCCAAAGATTTTCTTGGACCAGACTTACTACTGATAACGACATATACTTGAGATTATCTTCTTCATACTGATTTAAATCGGCTCAGGACACGTTGTATCCAAGCTAGGCCTTGAGTTTTGTTCCTGCTATAAGGGTAAAGACCTCTATCAGAACATTGGAGGTTTTATGGGTTTACCTGTCTCGGATTTTGTTTCGGAATTTTTCTGATAATATCCTTTCTGCCAAGGTCCCTGCTCAAGCTACTATTTCAGAGTTTTACGGGTTCTTTTCAACTCGGATCTCCCCCTGTGAAGGGTTTTCAAACCCCCCAAAACTTGTATTCTCTCTTATGCTATTCTCTAGATCAAAACAGTTCCGAATTGATCAAGTATTGCGATATCATGACTTGATTTTTCAGAATTTTGTTGTGTCCGAGTTGATTAGTATTAGAGATATTCTATTTAGGAATGGTGGTTGTGAAGATTATAATTGGTTGGATGATTATAATGTTAAGTTACATAGCTATTATTATCATAATCTCTTGATTTTACATGTATAGTTTACATGCCGGGTAGTCGTTTTTGTAGTTGTTTGAAAGATTTTGATGTCTTTCACTACTAGTCCCTTAGATGTCTTAAGTGTTGAGATGTCTAGTCAAACTTCCTCCTGCCGGGATAAGGAGAGATTGCTCTTATCATATTCTTCGATTGAAGAGAGATTTGGTCCTCGATTTTCTATGTCTTTGAGAGCGAGACTCCATTCCGAACCAAAGAGTACCTCTTTTATCTTAACCTTGTTGCATTCTTGTATAATGGTCTGGTTGGGACCGGAAGATGCATCGACAATCATCTTGGTGAGAGTCGCGGTTAGGATATGTCTACTAAAGTCACGATGTAAGGTGACGTTCTACAAGTTAGCTGAGGAAGCATCGGGAAGCTTCAAGTTGTCCAAGTGCTTAATTGCATTAAGCTGTTTCATCTTGCTTCTAACTTTTTATCAAGCTTTGCTTATGTTGTTTGTCTAATTGTAATTTGTACTTAAGTCATTTGATCTCATTTGACTCTTTTGCATGCACATTTGAATATGTCCGGTGGTGCATTTTATTTTGTAACTGGCTATGTTCGAAATGAATGAAATATGGTTGGTGACAAAAAAAAAATTATACCTTTATTTTTATATACTTATATTCTTAATTCTCTCTCATACCATACCATGTATCATATTCTAAATAATTATACAAATTTATCTCTCATGCCATATGTCATATTTTTTCTATTCTTTATCAATCATTAAAACCAATTATTGGATATTATATATCGTTCTTAAGAAATTTATATCAAAGTTCATAATTTTTTATACTCTATAAATATACACTTATTTTGTTTAATTTGGATACAAAAAAATTACATATTTCTCTTTATTGTTTTATTATACTTCAATGAAATCATTCTCTTAATGTTTAAACATTGTTTTAGTATTCTGGGTAGATAATGCTAATTAATTTGATGATGTTGATCATGCAGTTTGTGAATAGTTTCATGATCTCGTGTACACATATTGCATGATCACCGTGTTCAAAAACATCGACGCTGTACACATATTGCACGATAAATGTGTACACGACCAGTGGTGGATGGAGGAACTATATTGGTTTGTGGCATTTATATATTTGACTATGATTAACATCTTAATTTTAAGTACTTGAGATAAATTTTAGATTAAACATTGGGAATTAGTATGAGGCACATGCCACATATTACTTATCCGTCATTGTATACGACACTATACACATACTGCATGATTATTTTGTACACATACTACATGATCATTGTGTACACAAATTGCATGATTATTGTGTAGACAAGCATCGTATACACGACTCTGTACATAATTTGCATGATCATTGTGTATACCAGATAATTAACATCATATACACACGTAAGATTTTTTTGTGTCCAAATAAGACGAAACAAGTGTTTGTTTACAGAGTATGAAAAATTATAAAATTTGGTATAATTTTTATTCTTTTAAAATATATACTAAAAAAATAGTTGGTTTTAAAGATTGATAGTAAAATTATTACTTTTCTCTTTTTGAAAAGTATGAAAAATAAAATAGTGGATCTGCGCAATACTTAAAAAGACATCAACACTTCTCTCCCCTCTTCCGTCTCAGAAAAATAGTTATTGACCAACCTGAAAATGCACCGGTACCACAAAACGCACCATAGTATAGATACTTCCGAGAAAAGGACCCTAGTGTAATTTTTTTTTGCTTGAGTCATCCGATTTTTTATTGAAACTTTTTAAGCCTGAAGTTTTTTTTCTTCTGTACAACTCCGTCTCATTGAAAAAATACTCACATCATTTGTAATACTATTTTATTATATTATACATCATAGGCTTTACATTCTCATTTATGACACCTTCTTAAATTTCCTATTAGACACTGAGTTTGATGATTAATAAATTGTTTTAGTAATAACGCCAAATATTTTTTTTTGTCAACAACGTTACCTTTCTTAATAAATATATTTTCTTTTGATACTTGAAAAGAGAAAAGGGTGCCAACTCATATGATTAGAGTTGGAAAAGAATCGGAGAAGGGCGGAGAGATCGGAGAAGAGGATGTGCTGATGATTGATGTTGGGAGACCGTCGGATGTCCCTTCGGGCTCGAGATGGTCATGGGCGGATAAGGTAAGGAGCAAGGGAAAAGTGGGTCCGGTGCCGGATAAAATGTTTTCGAATTTGACAAATCGAGAGTACGTGTGGATTTTCCGAGCGGAGCTGAGGGTGAGCCAGTGGTTACAGTAGATCAAGAAGTTGGATGCAACAAATGGGTTGTGGAAGTATTTTATATATGTGAAGGTTCTCGGGAAAAACATAGCTTTACCGGTACTGACCCATAAATTAAGGGAGATGTGGAAGCCAAGAGATGGTATGTGGGTAATGGATTACCAAGTCACTTTTTCATAATCAGATTTAATGAAGAAGGTGACTATTTGGCTGTTGTATTTGGAGGACCATGGAGGATATTCGGTAGTTGCTTGTTAGTTCGAGCATGGTCAGCTGATTTTGATATATTGGTGAGCGATATAACTACGACTCCGGTGTCCGTTTGGATTTCGCACCCGCCATTGAATTTCTACCATTGGGAGATTCTGATGGATATTGCAAAGGGTCTTAGTTTGCCGGCAAGAGTTGATCCTAATACCTTGCGTTTGGAAAGGGCAAGATTTGCGAGAATTTTTGTTGAAGGGGATTTAAGGAAGCACTTGAAATGCACGATAGTTGTGAATGGAGGGTAAGGAGGTAATGGAAATGAACCCGAAGGAACTGGAAGGTTTAAGTGAAGGAGTTGTATGGAATGGTGAGGAGAAGATAAGTTTTTCTTTTGGAAAGAATGTGGCGGATAATTCGAAACAAAAGCAAAAGTTTAAGAAAAATTTAAGACCAACTAGCGGCCTAGTGTTTGATCCAACAAAAGGAGAAATGGAAATTGTTCATAATGGAAAGAGGCAACGCATGGAGAATGAAAACAAAAGACCTAATGGTGTTAATGGAGGATTTTCGGAGAAAATTGGTGGAATAAATCGTGTTTCATTAATGGATAGGGAGTTGGGGCTAGTTTGAAACCAATGAGAACGAAGGCTATTGTGGTGGAGAAGCAGTTAGATTTTCAAGCCTAACGTTGTTCCCTGGTTTGTTCTTGGGATTTCATATCAGTGATGATGAATTGTATTTTTTTGGAACTGTCGGGGGTCAAATAAACCTAATTTCAGGAGATCTATAAGGTGGATGTTGAAGAAGTATGAAACAGACGTTTTGACTTTGTTTTAGACTCATGCTAGTGAGAATAATGCAAACTGAATCTGTAATAATCTCGGTTTTGCGCATTTGATGAAGGTTTATGCGGTAGGGAAAAGTGGAGGGCTCTGGCTCTTATGGAAAGTGGACATTGGTATAGTAGAGGTGGTTTCTTCAACAAACCAGTTTATCCATGTTCAGGTTTCGCGAAGTGAAGAGGTAGTGCATTTAATTGCAGTCTACGCAGCTCCATTTGTAGAAGATGAAGACTTTGGGGAGGAGTAAAATTGGTAATCTCAAGTTTGATTGATCCAGTTTTGGTGGGAGGAGATTTCAATACCATTGTGAATATAAGGGAGATATCGGGTGGGAATCGACAGCTATCCGCTAATTCTGTAGAATTTGGCGAATGGATAAATGAGTTGGCTTTAATTGATTTGTGCTATGAGGGAAAAAAGTTCACCTGGAAGAGAGGAAATTTGAGCACTACTTTCGTGGCGAAAAGGTTGGATAGGGTTTTATGTTGTCAGCGTGCAAGGATGAAATGGCATGAAACGATGGTAGCTCATTTATCGTTTCTAGCTTCTAATCACGCTCATTTATGGTTGAGATTGTGCCCGAGGAGAGAGTAGAATCTAGGACGAAGACCCTTCCGGTTTGAAGCGATGTGGCAGAAACACGAGGGCTTTACGAATATGTTGCGGTTGACTTGGAGTACTCGTGTACCTATTCCAACCGCACTTTTGATTCACAGCAGGAAACTTCATAGATGGAATAGAGGAGTGTTCGGGGATTTTAATCGGAAGAAGAAAAACATAATGGGTGAACTAATTCAAGTACAAGCATTCTTAGCAGATGATTTCTCATTAGAGCTTATGGAAGGAGAGTTTGACAAGGTATTAGAGCAGGTTGAACTAATATGGTTTCAGAAATCACTGGAGAAATGACTAAAGTTTGGAGACAGAAATACCACGTATTTCCACACCTCTACTATCATTAGAAGAAAAAGGAACAAAATTGATAAGTTACAGAGAGAGGAAGGACAATGGGTAGATGATCCGAAAAAGTTGGAGTTGATGGTATTAGAGTATTATCGGAAACTCTACTCACTGGAGGACGTTAATCTATTGGTTATGTGACTGAATGTTAGGGGGTTCTCGTTGTTAGCATGAGATGAGATTACGGAGTTGGAGAAGGATTTTACCAGCGGTGAAGTCGAGGTCGCCATGAGAAGCATGGGGAGCTTTAAAGTTCATAGTTCAGATGGGTTTCAACCTGTATTTTATTAGTAGAATTGGAACATAGTTGGTGATTCATTTCCAGGTTTGTTCTTGAATTTTTTTGAGACGGGAATCGTAGAGAAATGTTTGAATGATGCATTGCTTGTCATGATTGGAAAAATTATAAACTTGAGAGGGTTAATCAATTTCGACCAATAAGCCTATGCAATGTGCTCTTTAAATGCATAAAAAATGATGGTGTTAAGGTTAAAGAAGGTGATATCGAAGCTGATTGGACCTGCTCAATCAAGTTTTATTTTGGGGCGGTTAATTGATGATAATATAATTATCGTACAAGAAGCGGTTCATTCTATGAGACGGAAAAAAGGAAGAAAGGGGTGGATGTTGCTGAAGTTGGACCTTGAAAAGGCATATGATGGGGTTCGTTGGGACTGTTTGGAAGAAACTATTCATGTAGCGGGGCTTCCGGCAAAGTTGAAGAATTGGATTCTAAGATGTGTTACGCAGCCACAATGAGTATAATTTGGAATGGTGAAAAAACTGCAGGATTTGAACCAACAAGAGCATTAAGACAAGGTGACTCTCTATCCCCATATTTGTTTGTTATGTGTCTTGAAAGACTCTGTCATTTAATTGAAATTGAGATTGGTAAAGGAACGTGGAAGCCGATTAAGCTGTCTAGAAATGGTCCTTATCTATAACATGTTTGTTTTGCTGAAGATCTGATTTTATTTGCGGAGGCAAGTGTGGATCAGATTAAAGTGACTCGCGATGTTCTGGTGAAATTTTGTGATGTTTTAGGACAACGAGTGAGCCTGGAAAATTTGGAAATAGTTTTTTTCGGATAATGTAAGCAGAGATTTGGATGTTCAAATCACTAGGGAGAGTGGTAATTTTTCGAGAAGATATCTTGGCAAATATCTTGGTATACCAGTTTTACATAAGAGAATAAACAAAGATATATTTGGTGAGATTATGGGAAGGGTTTCGGAAAAACTAGCAAGTTGGAAAGGGAAGTCTCTTAGCATGGCATGCGGCATTACTCTGGCAAAGTCAGTGTTGCTATCGATCCCAATTCATAGTATGAGTACTATTATTCTCCCAACAAGCATATGGAAGTTTCTAGATCGTACAACCCGTAATTTTATAAGGGAAAGCGGGCCGAATAATTGGAAGATGCATTATTTACAGTGGAAGAAGGTTTGTAAACTGAAGCTCGAGGGAGGACTAGACATTCGAAAGTCTAAAAATATGAACAAGGCATTGATTGCTAAAATAGGGTGGCAAGGGTGGCGAGTGTTACATACTGATGGGAGTCTTTGGTCACAAGTGTTGAAAAAGAAGTATAAGATTGGAGATATACGAGAGGGAGTGCGATGGGTGCTTGAGATGGGAACTTAATTCGATTTTGTGAGGATAAATGGTTGGTTGAGAAACCAATATGTGCTGATGTTAGTAGTCATTTGCCAAATGGGTTGAAAATCTAGATGTGAGACGATTTTGGGATATACTAACTGGTTGGAATATATCGCTTTTGTCTCAGTTTCTACCTCCAATGATTTTAATGAGACTGAATTATGTGGTCCTAGATGACTTCACTAGAAGTTTTGATGCTTTATCTTGGACAGGTTCTAGGGATGGTAAATTTACAGTTTCTTCAGCCTACCAAATTCTGACCAAGAGTGAAGACTTGGATGTCGGGTTGCATGGGATATTCAAGCGGATTTGGGAGGTGAAGGTGCAGAAGCGTGTGAGAACTTTCTTTTGGCTAGTAGTAAATAAAGCTATTATGACAAAAAGGAAAGGAAACAAAGGAAATTCATAGATAATTCTATGTGTCAATTATGTAAAGGGACAAAGAAATCAATCATTCACATATTGCGAGATTGTCCGTCTATGATGGGTATTTGGTGCAGGATTGTACTTCAGAGAAAACAAGCTGATTTCTTTTGGTTGCCTTTGTTGGAATGGATTTTTGTCAATTTGCAGGAAAGCAACTGGGTTGCTTTTTTTTCAATAGCGGTATGGTGGAGCTGGAAGTGGAGATGCGATTATGTATTCAGAGAGGTTGGTCGCTGTAGAGATAGGGTTGGATTTATAAGGAAGCTGGCGGATGAAACTAAGACAGCACATGCAAAAGAAAGCTCGCGAGTTGGACATAGTCAACAACATCAGATCGATGTGAAATGGGATGGATTGGAAGACCAATGGTGGAAGATGAACACTGATGGGGCAGTGAAAGGCACTACTAGAGTTGCAACAATCGGGGTGTGTTACGAGATGGAGATGGGATTTGGAAAGGAGGCTTTGCTTTAAATATTGGCATATGTACGGTGGATTTAGCAAAATTATGGGGGTATATTATGGTTTGTGGTTGGCTTGGGAGAAACGAGTTCCTAGAGTAGTGATGGAGGTTGATCGAAGGTGTGTGATGGACTTTTTGACTAGAGGGATTAGGCCATCCCACCAGTAATCTTTTCTAGTACGTCTGTGTCATGGCTTTCTTACAAGAAACTCGATAGTCAAATTCGTGCATGTGTATAGAGAGGAAAATCGAGTAGCTAATGGTCTCGCTAATCATGCTTCCTCTTTACCGATTGGTTTTCAACTTGTGAAAATCCTCTGGATACTGTTAGATCGATTTTTTAGAGGATTTAGTTGGAACTGTTGTGTTTTCACGAAATGTTATTTCTTAATTATCTATTCTTTGATTATTTAATAAATGAA
>OVAV01003241.1:0-10110 GCA_900406375.1 Iberis amara
ATATATATATATATATATATATATATATAATTTTATTATTTGTCTTATAAGACTATGACCAAAAAAATGTAGGCTAAAGCAAACGTTTTGACTTTGAGTTAGTATATCATTCATTTAATTATTATAGTTATGTTCTTAGTTTAAATATGCTTATTAGAAAATATGCTTATAGTTAGCTGTAAAAATATTTGGTGTTTTTTTTAAATTAAATTGAACTGTCAAGAAGAATAGTTTAACTCTTAGTTATTATTTATCAAGTAAATATTAAAATATACTAGTATTAAAATAGTTGATAACATGTTTTCGACTTTGGTTTAGGTTGTTTTCCCTTTAATTGGAATTTCCTTTTGCAAAAAGATAAAATAAAAGTAAAAAATAATATCATATACCTTTGCACAAGTCGTGTACGAGGTGTCTTGAAGATTCACTGCCATTGGAGAGTGGAGAGTGAAGAGTGGAGAGTAGTCGGTGGTGGAAAATCCGTGCCGTGTGCTTAACTCCAAGACCTACAAAAATGAAAAAAATCAAAATGATGAGAAAATGGTCTAATTTGATGCAATTTTGGATCTCCAAGCTATTTCTACAAAGATTTCATGTTTTTATTTTTTGTCATATTTCTTTGTCTTTACGTTATTTTGCTCTTTTGTAAAAAACCTTAAATCATTTATAATTAAATTAACTATTTATCAAAAAAAACTAGGAAATATGTAAAAACGCTCCTTTATACAATAACCGATCAAATTCAATTAAAATCTCTGCCCAATACCAATACTATCTTTTCAGTTATCTATTTACACCAATAGTTTCTTTATTTCTGCAAGCACCAACTCACCATCACCATCATCGTCATCATATCATCTTTAATAGTTTTCTAATTAAATAATCAATATAGATTTACAATTTGATAAAAATAAATAAAGAAAAACCAGTGTTCACTATAAGAAGAAATTTATTTTTTTAGTAATCCAAATATTTATACATTAGTTTGTTATAGAGTAAATAAATTAACTTAATCAAAACTATTGATAATTTATTTTAAATGACATAGTTTTATGTGCAGTATGAGAAGACAATAAATAATGGTGATTAACATTAATAGTTTCGGTGTTTTCTGCTATCATTATAACTTTTGATTTTATTTATTTACTACTTTTTAACCTATGTCGTCTCTTATAGAACCATTATAATTCTTGTTTTTTAAAACTTAGTGAATAATGTATTTATCATATTTTTTACACAAACGTAAGTAAAAAATTACTTATCAATCAATTAAATTTTCCACATGTGTACTAAAAGTTTAAATGTATATATAAAAAATAACATATATATGTTTTTATTAAAAACCGAATAAACCGAAAATCGGGTATCCAAACCGAACCGAACCAAAGTAGTTATGGTTCCAATATGGTAGCTATTTATTATAAACTGAAAAATCGAAAAACCGAAAAAACCGAACCGATATCCTGATTGAACACCCCTAGTAACATCTTTTTGTTTTGGTAATTTGACAAATTAGGAATTAGGTTAGACTCTATAGGATTAATTAGAACCTAAGGTTTTGGGGTTTTAACTAGTATGGGCTGAAGTGATTTGGACAATAAAAAGGAGACAAAAACTTTAATGGGTTTTGGTTAAGGAGATTTTAAAATGAACCGGATGACCGAGTTCCAGTCCACTACAATTCTTGTTTTTTTAACCTATGTAGTCTCTTATAGAACAATTATAATTCGTATTTTTTATAACTTAGTGAATAATGTATTTATCATATTTTGTACACAAACGTAAGTAGAAAATTATTTATCAATCAATTAAATTTTCCACATGTTTACTAAAAGTTTAAATGTATATATAAAAAATAACATATATATGGTTTTTATTAAAAATCGAATAAACCAAAAATCGAATGTATCCAAACCGAACTGAACCAAAGTAGTTATGGTTCAAATATGGTAGCTATTTATTATAAATTGAAAATTCGAAAAAACCGAACCGATATCCAAATTCAACACCACTAGTGACAGCTTTTTGTTTTGGTAATTTGACAAATTAGGAATTAGGTTAGACTCTATAGGATTAGATAGAAACTAAGGTTTTGGGGTTTTAAGTATGGGCTGAATTGATTTGGACAATAAAAAGGAGACAAAAACCTTTAATGGGTTTTAGTTAAGGAGATTTTAAAATGAACCGAATGACCGATTTCCAGTCCATTACAATCCCCCCACCCCCTTTAACGAATTCCAGTAACAAAGGCTTTTGCAGAAAAAATGACCACCACTAAAAAAAACTTAAATGGCTAGAATTTGGAAGGGAGAAGATACCACTTGTAAGGTTACTTGAAAGACCGGAAGCGGAACGAGACTCGTAAGGCTAAGTGAGGTCACTTGCAGTACCACCAACGATGTGGACGCTAGGACAAAGAAAGCATTCAAGAGGAAGACCGAACGACAGAAGGAAGAAGAACAAAGGTTTAGAATAATAATAAAATAATTAAATAAAATCATTTTTATTTCATAAATAAATAAAAATAAAATAGAATAGGTAATCCTACTCCCCAACCCAAACCCCGAAAAGGTATTAACCACTACTAGGAAACGAAGGGGGTCCGCTCGGCTCGAAGTGAGGCTCCTTGGCGGTGAAGGCGGTTGTAGCTGAGGTAGGGGTTGTGTCTGTAATCAGTGTTCTGCATGTTGAGCTTCCTTTAGCATGTCGTGAAGGTCGGTGTGGTTACATTTGTTGACGTAGCTTAAGTCATAGACCCAAGAAGAATCTTCGCACGGCTTCGCGTCCATCTAATAGATTCCACGCTCCTGATGAAATTAACGTGAAGATCTTCATGTACCTAGTGACACACATTCTTCCTTGAACAGGATAGTAACACTCCAGCATTTGCAATGCTCATCTCTAAACACGCCATTCGCATTTGGCGGTTCGTTGTGGACGTGAACAAATCCGTCCGAATAGTCCCATCTCCGATCCTGTGACGGTGATGCGCCGGGAGGTGGTTCTTCTGCACCTCTACTATCGTCTCCAGTCTAACCGTCAACTGCGAAGTCTTCTGCACCAACGCTAACATCCTCCAAGTGTCCATCTTCACCTGCCTCCTCGGTGTTCATGGACCCAACCAATTCTTTGACCGCTTCCACGCTGCCGTCCTCAATGACAATAAGATTGGTCGGATTTCCAAACAAATAAGTGTTGCTGTTCGACCGAGATGATGAACTGCGAGATCCAACATACTATTCAAAAGTCAGTTATTATGGTTTAGATGGCAGTTTGAAAATATAATTTTTTTCACAAAATTTTATACTTGAAAATAAACACAATGACTATATATGTATATATTTTTTTTTTGTCTTAACACAATGACTATTCGAATAGACTTTTTTTTATTTCATCATGAAGGATAAAGGGAAGACCCCCCGATTACAAAGTGGATCTACATTTTTAGAAAGTCCAAATCCGGCAAGCTACGAGATGCCTCCGGAGCCAAAAGATGAAATACAACATGAAAACTACTAAAATCGTTAAACCAACAACGGATCAAACAAAACCAACAAACCAGGTCAGCCTAAAGATTAAATCTCCGAGAACCAAAAGCAACAACGCAAGAAACCAGACCACTAAAGCTTAAGCGGTTGACGGAGATGAAACTTTGCATCAGGAAACACGCCTGTATAAAGAAAGCCACCTCTGACGACAACCGAGACCAGACTCAAGTTAAGGTCATAACCACATACCGGGAGAAACTTGAGCTGGAAAGATTCCGGAATTGCGAGAAGCCCAAAAGAGGAGATACGGGTAGCTGACGAAGGAGAGCGGTCATGAGAGACTCCAAAGAGGAAGCAACGAACCAAAACAACCGAGAAACAGAAAACCAACAGAGGCAATCAAACAATATGCAAAGCGAGATGGTAGAAACTAGTAACAACTAGAAGCTAAGAAGGGACGTTAGCTCAAAGCTCCGATAACTGAAACAGTCCGGCGTCGCAACCGAACCTCCAAAGGCCACTACATCCACCGAACCGCAAGCCATAGATTGATTGAGAGCATAAATGCTCAAACACCTTAAGAACCAAAACCACACCAACAAAACACGAAAGAGCAAAACACAGGGAGAGCTAAAGATGCACAAGCTAAAAACTCCAAGAACCAAGCCAACGGAACTAACCAACCACCCAAACAGCGAGCTAAAAAGGATCGCCATAAGAACATGATAGTAGAACGGTGAAGATCCAATCAGTGAGAAAGAAAAAGCTAGCCAAAACAGATACCGTAGACCGACGAAGCCCAGATGACTATTCGAATAGACTTAAGAATATTTTTTTTTAAAAACAATAATAATTAGGGTAAAAATCAATTTTTGCAATCACAACCTAATGGGTTATTACGAAATCAGCTACCCGGCCCATATATCACGTTTAAAGGGTCTTATTTATCTACACTTACAAAGAAACATAATTATCAGATAAACCCATCCGACTGACATTACATGGGCTTTATAATCTCATATTGCTAGCCCAAAAAAACCCATCCGACTGACAATATCATGTCCGTTGATTATGAGATCATAAAGATACAATATAAACCGTCCGATCTAGGGTAATTGGGTAGTTGAAGTGACAAGGCCTTTATATACTTATTGCAAATCATTTCGCCTCTTCTCTGCTCCGTCAAGCTGAGTAGGATAAGAAACCTAAGAGAAACCAAGGGTGATCGAAAATGGTGCAGCGTCTTGTTTACCGATCGAGACACAGCTACGCCACCAAATCTAACCAGCATCGGATCGTCAAAACTCCTGGTTTGTTTCTCCCTCTACTTTGATTCGATTCGTCGATCTATTGAAAGTCTAATGTATCTATCACTCTGCAGGAGGAAAATTGACGTATCAGACCACAAAGAAGAGAGCCAGTGGACCCAAATGCCCCGTTACTGGAAAACGTATTCAGGGTGTAAGTCTTATAACTTAGGATTTGAATCTTATGTTTTGATTTCGAATTGATACTCTGATTTACTCTTAGAGTCGATTCTGATTTGATCAATGCAAATTTACTAGGTTAATTTTATTCGTGCTTATTGACGGTCTTGTGCTGGTTAGATCAATACACATCAGTACATAACATTATCATGAGCTAAATTCAGTGCTGCTTTGTCTTTTAAAGTGTTCTCCTTTCATATACAAGGAAATTACTGTTTTACATTGCGGCAGAAATCTTAAATCACCCTTTGAAGTCTGTTTTTTTAGTTAGCTATAAGTCTTATTGGTTTTTCATGTAATGTATTTCTTTTTTGATTTGATAGATTCCACACCTAAGGCCTGCTGAGTACAAGAGGTCTCGATTATCAAGAAACAGAAGGACAGTGAACCGCGCTTATGGTGGGGTTTTATCTGGTTCTGCCGTCAGGGAAAGGTTTGTTCTTTACTTTAGTTTCTAACAAGTGTTGCTCTTTGATGTGTTGTTGTTTATCTTGCTTATTTTTTTGTGTGTCACAGAATCATCCGTGCTTTCCTTGTGGAAGAGCAAAAGATCGTTAAGAAGGTTTTGAAACTTCAAAAGACAAAGGAAAAGGTAGCTCCTAAGAGCTAGGTCTCTCATTAGGTATATGTTTTGTTGTGGCTCTGTTCTAGTGATAGTACTGGTTGGTTTCAGAAGTTGAGAGATAACATTGTGTACTCATCCAAATTTTTAAAGCTTTTTTTTTTATATTGGTTTTGGATCTTGACTCATGTCGACATTTTGATTTCTCTTTCAACTTGAGTTCACACTTAACGTTTCTTTCTCGTGACCCTGAAATGAAAGAGATCTTAAGTTCCTGTTAGATTTATTTATCAGCTAAATCATTGAAGATGATAGATTTCCTAGTTCAATTTTCATAATTTGAGTATAACTGTTTTATGCTTGAGATCCAACCGCACCTGGATTCGCAGTAGTAAAAGTTATGCAAAAAGCTCAACATCATTTTCTTGAAGGTTACAAATCTTTGATCAAACAACAAGCTTATGGTCAATGAAATATCATCTTTCACTACATAAAGTTCCATGTCCAATACTAAAAGTTTGAAGAAAATTAACCAATGACGTATTACTGTAACATCTTTATACGATTTCCTGAACCGTGATGAAGTCTTTGGTACATTCGAATATATTTTTATTTTTTTGACATTTAATTAACTAAAAAGGGAAGAACTTAAGAGTGATTACAGAAAATACAATAATTATACAAAATTATAGCCTGAGAATTTTATGAAAAGGGTAGCCGGCAGGTAAAACAGACTTCAGGAGAGCGAGAAAGCGATTCCCACCCAACAAGAACTTCACCGAAGAACTGCTTATCCGGAAAGAGAAAAGAGATCGAATGACAAGGGATCTTCCCAAGAATGGTCTAGAGAGCACTATGCTTTTGAGCACTGAGAGATCACAAAAACGCCAAAAAGCCATGACTTGGAAGTACCAGAATCTTAAAAGGAGACAGACGGAAGAGCCCAAACACCAAGCCAATAGAAACAACGACAGAAGCTACTAGAGCAACAGAAACAAAGACACGCACAAACTAACATTCTAATTCAAAATCATTCAAGAATGACCTCATAGATAAATAAATAAATAAAAAATAGTCTCGTGTACAAACGATAATGGAAAAAAAACCCACACAACAACAACTTGATTATGTTTATGTACAAATCTCCAACTCCATAGCTACTTGAAAACGCAGACCACTTGGGTTTCTGATTTAAAAAATAGTCTCGTGTACAAACGATAAATGCAAAAAAATAAAATAAAATAAAAACCAACACATAACGACTTCATTATGTCTATGAACAAATCTCCAACTCCATAGCTACTTCGGTCTTCTCATCACTTGTCTTTCTGATATAATAAAACTACTATCTCCGTGACACAGAGAACATATTTCNAGAACTAATCATCTTTGAATTCTTTAGTCGGACGTGCTTCAAACCCTCCATCTGGTCTTTTCTCAAGCGAATAAGGCATATAAGTTCCTAGAATCCGATCCCACATCACAAAGAAAGGCTGAGAGAAATTGTATTTGCTTCCATAAAGCTGATGATGCACATCATGATAAGCCGAGTTATTCTTAAACACCATATGGAACAAGTTTCCAGGAAGGCAAAGACCACAATGATCGTCCACTGTCTTGATTGTAGCAAAAGAGAAGAAGAAAATTGAAGTTCTTGGAGACATACCAGAGATAAGGAAAGATAAGGCACCTCCAATTGTATCTAAGATAAGTCCTTCCACTGGATGATTGTATAAAGCTCCATATGCATATGGGACTATTAGACGGTGGTGTTGAGAGTGGATATGCTTGTATAAAAACTTGTTATGATGCATATATCTATGCATAAAGTATTGCCATGTGTCCAATATTATCATAGCCGTTACAAATTGTCTGGCTAAGACTAGAAGTGAAAGCTCTTGTGCTTTGTCTGTTTCACTATCACTTCCTGTCACCTGTATAAATAACAGTATTACTTCCTCTTAATCACAACATAACAACTTCTTAAACCAGAAATATCAGAATCAGCAATTGCTAATAATAACCAGACAAAGATATATTCTTTATAAACTCTTAACTATAACACTAATATATGACCAGGACAACTGAAAAGCCAATCTATAGATGAAAAAAATCCATTCTTTTAAGGTTTTTAATTTTTAGATCCGACTTTATTTCAGAACAAATTCTTCATAATTCATATACCCAAAGCAAAAAAGTTGAAAATTGATACCGTGAAGAGGAGAATAGCGACAATAGCTTGAACAAGTTGTTGAAGAAGAACCCCTTTTACAACAGACCATTTTGAGACGAGATTCTTCTCTTCTTCTTCGGCTTTCGAATGCAATCTGTAACTTTCGAAAGATGAGAGCGCCACATAAATCCCAGAATACAACCAATAAACCAGAATCGGAGCAACAGTACCCAATAATTCGTCAGAGACAGCAAAACCCATTAGCTTCATCAACCGTGGTGATGAATCAATTCAAGGAATATAAATAGCAAACAGAGGAAAGAAAAAGATTGATTTTTCTCAATGGAGGAAAAGTTGGGATTTTGAATACTGAAAAAAAGAAAATTCAGAGGATTGAGGTTCGTTAGGGTTTGTGTTCAGAGTTGACAAATCAACAATTGTAGATAGACGTGTGGCTGATCTGTACTCTTTTAAAAATATCTATTTTATATACGTGGCTAAATGTTGATCGTTGATGTTTTTTGATGTGATTCTTTTCGTTGGATTCGGTAACAAATATCTCGCTAACATGTTTCCTACCGTACCAAGATTAATTATTTGTGTTGTTACTGTTTCGGATATTGTCCACCAAACCGCGTCGTTTATGTTATAGGCTGGAAAAATTGTATAAAAAGAGGATTTTTTTTTTGTTGTTGTCATCTTAAATATTATAGATCAAAGGTGAAATATATTGGTGGAATATAAAGCCCAAAATTAAACAAATCAAGCCTATAGATCATCTTCTTTTTTTTTAACAGTTGATTAACTTTATTAACTTGGTGAATAAGTACAAGAATCTTCAATCAATACATAATTTAAAAAATCTGGAATGTAATTGTATGATGTAAATGATGAAGAATTCAGTCTTTGTCTCTTAGCTAGAATATGTGCTGGTGCATTATTGTTTCGAAAAGTCCAGGTGAATTTAACTTAATGAATTTGCTACGCCATAAATTGATATCTCGTATCCAGTTCCCCATATCAAAAATCGTTGTTCGACCGTTAAAAATTTTATGTAACTCTTGGTTATCACCTTCAAATTCCACATAACGATAGCCTAGAATCCAAGCATGTTGCATAGCCGCTACTAGACCGTACATCTCTGCCTCCAGCGGTGAAGACGCAACTTTTCCTGATAATTGAGCAGCCCCATAGAACTCACCCTTATGATTTCTAAACACCCATCCAGAATGGGTATTAGTAGTGTTGTTATCAAACGTTGCATCATGATTACACTTAAGCCAATAGTCTTGTGGTTTATGCCAAATTCGCCTAGATCATCTTTAATATGCTTTTAAAATATTTTCTTATATTCTATCTATTAATATAGTAGAAAATCTACCAGTTAAATAGTAGAAAACCGACCAGTTTAATTTGTTTATTTATTATGACGAATCACCTTTTTAACATATACATTCAAACCGTCTCCATTAGAAGTTCTAATGAGATTTTCAGGTGGATTTTTTAGACATTTAAACTGAAAAAATAAATAAAAATAGGTAAATTACTAAGAACCACTTCTTATTCTTATTAAGGAGTTTCAATAATTCTTAAAAACTTCATGTGTGTCATTTTCTCATTGGCTGATTTTTTTTAAAAAAATTATAACTTTCTCTCTCCTAAGAACAAGAGCCAATGGATGAAAAATATAAGATTCTGCCAATAGATGCAAAAATATTAAATCACAATTTAGGGTTTTTAATTAAAAAAATAAGAATAAAAAAAGAAAAAAACCTTAAGAACCCCATATGGGGTTCTACTAATGAAGATGCTCTCAGATATATAGGTTCAGTGACGGACATAGGTTGATAAACATCAGTCAATTGGACCATCCAAATTTTGGGATTTTCTTACTATTTAATAGGTTTTAATATCTTATATTTGGTTTAGTTAAAAAAGTTTATAAGAGTTTAGTTAAATTTAAATCTTAAACAAATAAATTTTTAGTGTAATTGTATTTTTTTGCTTTTCATCATAGCCTAGTATCTAGATAATTCTCTCCCAACTGATAGCGGCAGAGTTCAAACCCTGGTCAATGCAATTAGATACAGAGATGTTCAATATTTATTATCATGTTAAAATTTCATATATTATATTATGAATAAGTTAAAAGAAATATTTCTGAATCTGTCATTGTATAGGTTCTCGCATCAACTAGGTAAATCACATGTAAATAAATATATAAATTTGTTGATACCTCACGCTATACATGACAACTAATTTTATTTTTGAAAAATATACTTTTAGATATAATATACAAATTATATAAGATTTATATTTTAATTATAAATATAACATTTATTTATCAACAATATATATTTTATTAATTGTATATTTTAGTAAAATATAATATTCAATATA
>OVAV01003242.1:0-10110 GCA_900406375.1 Iberis amara
ATCTATTCACCACTTTCGTCTGGCCATCACTTTGAGGGTGATATGCACTCGAATAGTTGAGTGAAGTTCCCTGCAAAGTAAACAATTCTTTCCAGAATTGACTCAGAAACACTAAGTCCCTATCACTCAAAATTGACTTAGGAAATCTATGAAGCTTGAAAATATTATCCATGTAAGCTTGAGCAACAGAAAAAACAGAATAAGGATGAGCTAAGGCAACAAAATGAGCAGCCTTGCTTAACCTATCCACAACCACCAAAATCACTGATTTCCCACAAGAAAGAGGTAAACCATCAATGAAGTCCATGGAGAGCAGTCCAAATAGTTTCAGGAATTGCCAAAGGCTGTATTAAACCAGGATATGCAGCAGTGTCATATTTACATTGCTGGCAGATTCTACAACTTCGAATATAAGACTGAATATCCTTGCTCATACCCTTCCAATAAAACAGACCTTTAACTCTTTGTAATGTAGCTTCACGACCAGGATGACCACCAACTCCTGAACAATGTAACCATTGTAAAATGTCATCTCTGAGTTTAGTATCATTAGGTACCACAATCTTTGTTTTCCGTCTCCATATATTCTGAACCCAACTGAAGTTCTTCTTGCCATTACTCTGAACCTTCGAAAGCTCAATAATTTCTTTGATCTCAGCATCCAGTTCATATCCCTCTAGGATTCGCAACAACAAGTCACAGTCCAATACTGACATAGCCATATGTAAGATTTTAGAGCCCTCAACTCTGGATAAAGCGTCTGCCACCAAATTATATTTCCCTTGTTTATATTGGATTTCATAATCAAATTCCAACAGTTTAGGGAGCCACTGTTGTTGAATGGGAGTGTTAAGCCTCGGCTCCAGTAAATACTTTAAGCTTCTTTTATCAGTTTTGATTAGAAAGTGTCCCATGAGTAGATAATGCCTCCACTTTTGAACTGCAAATACCACAGCCAAAAGATTCTTTCTCATAGATGGAAAGATGCAATTGCCTTCCTTTTAAATGTCTGCTAATATAAGCCAAAGGGTGCCCATCTTGCATCAATATTGCACCGATACCCTGTCCACAAGCATCAGTCTCCACAACAAAAGGTCTATCAAACTAAGGTAAAGAAAGTATTGGGGCAGAACACAAAGCTTGTTTCAGTGTGTCAAAACTTTGTTAAGCAGCAGTACTCCAATCAAAAGAATATTTCTTAGTCAGATCTGTTAATGGTCTCGCAATGGAGCCATAATTCTAAACAAAGCGTCTGTAATAACCAGTCAACCCCAAGAATCCCCTCAATTGCTTCACATTCCGAGGAATTGGCCAAGCAACAACAGCTTTAAGTTTTGTAGGGTCAGTAGATACCCCTTCTGCCTCAATAAAAGGACCCAAGTATTCTAATTTAGACACTTCAAAAGCACATTTACTCATTTAGGCATATAACATGTGTTGTCGCATCAACAAAAAAAACATTCTTCAAATGTATCAGATGATCGTCCAAGGAAGAGTTGTAGATCACTATGTCATCAAAAAATATGAGCACACATTTCCTCAATAGTTCTTTAAACATAGCATTCATCAAACCTTGAAAAGTGGTTGGGGCATTTGTGAGGCCAAAAAGCATTACAAGGTATTCATAATGACCATTATGTGTTTTGAATGTTGTCTTGTGTATATCTTTAGGTTCCATTCGCACTTGATGGTAACCAGCTCTTAAATCAATCTTGGAATAGATTCTAGAGCCTCCCAACTCATCCATAAGATCTTCAATCAAAGGCATAGGAAACCTATCCTTGACTGTAATGTTATTGACTCCTCTGTAATCAACACAAAGTCTGCCATCCTTCTTCTTTACCAATACTACAGGTCAAGCAAAAGCACTGGAACTAGATTGGATGGTTCCACTATCCAACATTTCTTGCACCATTTTATCAATCTCATTCTTTTGATATACCGCATAACGATATGGACGTTGATTAACAGGGTTAGAGCTTTCTAATAATTGGATTTTGTGATTGTGATGCTTCCTGAAAGGTGGCAATTTTGTTGGCATCTCAAATATGTCAGCAAAAGTCGTCAACAGTGCTGTTATAGCTGGATATTGTTCCACAGTCTCAGTCTTCAGTTCAGTAATTTGTTGTGTTGGTTATGTAGAGCTGACTTGCATTGAACAAATCATAGATAATTGATCAGTATGATCATGTAACTTGTTGAATCTGATTGTCTTCAACTCCTTCACAGGCCCATGTTTAAGACCATGTAAAATCACCTTAGTGTTGTTCACGTTGAACTGCATCACCAATGTTTTAAAGTCCCAAGTTATTGGTCCCAATGTTTGAAGCCATTGGACACCTACAACCATGTCACAGCCGCCAAGAGGAATCACAATATAATATGTTGTAAATATATGAGTTTGGAATTTCCATTGAAACTGGCTTAAACACCCTTTAACAGTCAACTTGCTTCCATCCGCAACAACAACTTTAGCAGAACCCGTAGATTCCATTGTACAACCCAATCTATTAACAGCTTGGGAATCCAAAAAGTTATGTATTGATCTTGAATCAAGAAGAATGAAAAGAACATTTTTTCCATGAGTACCACGAACTCGCATAGTCTAATAATATGATATTGCGGTGACAACATTGACTAAGATATGAGCTATTTCACCCTCCTCCTCTTCAACTTCCTCTACTAGTTCATAATCTGAATCATCTTGTTCAACACTAGATTCCAACATATGTATTTGCCTTTTATGTTTCTGATAGTGTTCAGGTGTATATTTTTCATCACATTGGAAACATAAGCCTTTAGCCTTTCTCTCATTCATTTCTTCTTTAGTTGAGTTTCTTCGTGGTTGGATACCAATCTCCTTATTCTGAACTAACAATTCTTTTTGCCAGAATGTTGGCTTCTGATTCAACACTTGTTTCATGGTGGAACCTTCAGCATTAGACCTAGTACCCTGCCAATAGTGGTTGGAATGTTTCCTTGGATGTGCTTTTTCATATAATCTTCCCAACAACAAAACATTGTCTAACTGATTTAGGTTGGAACATGCGTAAATTCATTTGAGTGTCCATTCTTAAACCAGCTTAGTAAGCACTAACCAAGTAATCTTCTGGTAGATTAAGTCTCTTCCTTATTAATTCGAATTTACTGTGATAATATGCAATACCAGTAGTTTCATATAATTGTTTCAACTCAGCAATTGAATCATCCAAAATCTTCTCAAACCTTTCTAGTAACCACAATTTGTAAGTGGACCAATCTCTTGTGGCAACTAAACGAGATTCAAATTGAACTAAAGCCTAATGCCAAGCAGCTGCATCACCGTCAAAGTGAATCGAAGCTATGCTAATTTTCGTAGCTTCAGGAGTGCGATCAATCAAAAAGAATTGCTCTACCTTAAACAGCCAATCTTTGATCTAATCACCATCAAATCGTGGGAAATCTATCCTTGTTAAATGCGTTATTCCAGAATAGTTAGAATGCATATCCGATCGATTTGACGTTGTATATTCATTTTGAAAACCCTGATGATATGAAAATCCCGGAGGATAGTCAAAAATCGGATTCGCTTTGGCATTCCCGCCATTACTCTCCGTAAAGAGCTTGAACGCCTCAAACAACTCAGCTGCAGTTTTTTCCGACTTTTGATCCATAAATCTCGCAATCCAGCTACCTTCTCAATAATCTTATTATCAATTTTTGCGTTAATCTCCTCCATCGCCAAGATCAACTGTCGTGTTAACCTTGCTTCCAAGTTATCGTTGCCTTCTCGATTCATGAGCTCTTTCCTTGCTGCTTGTGACCTCATTTCAGTCATTCTACACAAATTCCAAAGATCGTTAGGACGTCTGATACCTTTGGTACAATCAAAATACTGATTGAATAGAATAGAGATTAATACTCAATGAAAGTACAAATCCCTTACTCAAATTGTATAGAGTTTACAAGAGAAACAACTCTAAAACAACAATGAGCTCAAGAACTAGAACAACAGAGAATTAGAGAGAAAAGTTCTACTAATGATCAACAACAACTTTCTAAGTCGTCAGTTTCCCTTTTTAACAACACCTCCAAACTCTGTTATTACTATGTTAAAGCCGTTATAACGCTCAAGGAGCTCCTAACGACTCTAATGAGCTATTGCCACGTGGTTACACTTATTCCCATATCACATTTCGAATATAAGACGCTTCGACGACGATATGATCGTTTGATTGAGTCAGGCATAACCGAATATCTAAGCTTCACCATGGATAAAGTGAAGGTACACTCTGTAATTCGTTGAACCAGAGAGAGAGAGAGAGAGAGTTAGTGATAATAAGTCAAATTATGGCATTTTCTTTTTCTTCGTCGTTCTCTTCCTTGTCATATTCATGTTCGTCTACTGTAATATATGGCTTCCTTGGAGAATCGAATCTTACTTCAAGAAATAGGGAGTGACGGGCCCTCGTTACCCGATATTCACCGGAAACTCTGCGAAAGTGAGCAAATTGACGGCGGAGGCAAAGTCAAAGCCAATCATTTGAACATTTGATGGAACACTACATAGGTATGTGACTAAAGCTAAGATCTTTTTACAGAGATGGGTGCCTGAAATGGTGACAAGTACAATGAGGTTGCTTGAGAAGTGGGAAGATATGAGAAATGGAGAAGAAGAGATCGAGTTAGAGATACACATTTTGTCTGCAGATATGTTATCAAGAACAGCTTTTGGGAACAATGTGTAAGAAGGGGAAAAAAAAAATATTTGGATAGTTTCTTAGAATTTGGCTTGATATTGTGGCAAGTTGATTGCCTATGGCGTTAGGTTTGCATATCGTTGCTAAATGGGAGATCTTGTTTAACTTTCTTCAAGTTACATAATTGAGGCTTAAAGAATGCATTTGGGATATAGGAATGCCAATATGAGTTTGTAAACTTAGGTCTTATGAGCTCTAGAACAATTTTATTGAGTTACATAGAGTACTTACTGTATTATTGGAGATAGAGCCTTATAATGGGTTGAAGATGCATTGGCTTATGTTTATAATACACGTGGGAGGAAAGTAAGGTGTTTCTTATGTCGTTGGTTTTGTCTGTAAATGATGGACAGACTGTGAGCTTGGAGTAAATGATTCATACCTTCAACTACATTCTTAAAATTGCTAAATTATGTGTTGTTGCATTTGTGTAATACTCATGTCTGCAAGTGATTGTATTACTACTAATATCTGTACGCATTAAAATCTCTTACATATTTCAAATGTTGTAGCTTCAGAATCACTCTTGTATAGCCTTCTCTTACTTACAACTCTTTTAAAATATCAATGCTCACTGTTATGATGTTATTGTATATAGGATTCACATTTTTTGAATCCATGGAGTTCACCAACATGGACCAAAATTTACATAAGTGAAATCATGGAGTTCACCAACATTGGAATTGGAGAACCTTTTGATAAATGTTTCCACAACAATGCATCCAGATGAAGCTCGAAAGGAAAGCAGAGGAGCACATGCTCGGGAAGATTTTATGGTTTGATACCTTTCTTAGGCTTTCAACAAACATGATCAACATAATGATTGATGATTATATAATTATGGTTTGGTGCAGAAAAGAGAAGATGGAGAATGGATGAAGCATATATTGGGATATTGGGAAGATGAGAAATTGAGATTGGAGTATATGCCTGTTCAAATAAAGGATACATTGTTTTGTAATTTGTAGGCAAAATGATGTCATACGGTTTTTGAGCCTTAGGGATGCTTATTTCTGTAGTAATTCAATTAAGTTAATCTAATCAATTTCTTCTGAACTATTTTTTGGATTTGAAAAAGACAAAAGTGGTTTTAGCGCAGTCTCGATAGTGTTTAGACGTCAATATTTGTGCCTTTTACAAGCTATTTTCGTATTGGAACCCTCGACATGCTTCTAAATTATTTATTTTAATAGTTTTTCATTTTATATATAAAGTATGGTTCCAAATAATTTAAGTTAAAATAAAACTAAACTAAAAAAAGTTATACTAAATCAAAAGTAATTTTTATATTATTTCACATATTTGTCAAATTCCAAAATTAAATAATAAGAGTGTCAATCCCTAAACTCTAAACTGAAATATTTTAATATTTTTACCATTTATTGAGAATATGTTTAACTATTTCTTAGTTTTATAAATAAAAAAATTAAACGCTATTGTTTGTTAACTGAGAAATAGTGAAAAATATTTATAGATTGAATCTCAAAACCCTAAACTATAAGGATTAAGATTATGATTCAATTTTAAAATATATTTCACTATTTATTAATTTAAATTATTATGCACGAAACATAAGATTATAACATGTGTATTTACGTAAACGAAACCCTTAACCATAAACTTTATACCTAAAATCTAAGTTCAAGATTGAACCCTAAACTACATATGTCATATAATTTAGGAGTTAGAGTTTAATTTTGAAACATATTTTACTATTTTCAAGTAATACAATAAAATCATTTATTTAAAAATATGATTGTGATGGAATCTTTATCTCTAAAACTTATACCCTAATAATAAGAGTGTCAATCCCTAAACCCTAAACTTATCTTTTTAATAGTTTTATCATTTAATGAGGACATATTTCACTATTTCTTAGATATAAAAGAAATAAAAATTAAACACTATCTTTTGTTAGTTGAGATATAGTGAAATATATTTTAAGATTGAATTTTAAACCATGAACTATTAGGATTTAGGGTTTAAAGTTAAGTGATTATGGTTCAGTTATAAAACATATTTCACTATTTATTATAATAACAATAATATTTTATTTTATTTTCTCATAATCCTTACACCTAAAACAAAGTCTTAGTTTAAATTTTGTATATATAAGAAATAATATTTGATAATTTAGAAATAATTTGTATATGTAAAACATATAGTTTTATTATTTTCAAAAATTACAATTATATTTTTATTTAAAACTCTAAACCTTATACTCTAAAGTTTTAGATCTTAAAACTCATTCCATCTTATATATAATTACAATAACATTTTTTATTTTATTTAAAAATGTTATATAGTAAATTAGCCTTCAAAACATTTTAAAAATGCTCGACAAAGAGTGATCTCTAAAATTACAAACGTGGCATAACCTACACCGCTGGATATGTCTTGCCAGCTTTACGTTCTGATCTGGACCATTCTTTCTCCTCGTTTTCGTTTAACCCGCGAAAATGAAATTTTCCAAAATTTTCAGATTTGGGAATCGATCAGACTTGGTAAAACCTGTTCTTCCTCTCTCTCTCACACACTTTCTAATTTCGTTCTTCACCTCTCCAAAATCTCTGAAACTGGCCTATTCGATGGTCCCATCCTGAAGTACGCCGGTTGCTTCCTCCAGGTTCCTTTCATCAAATTACTTTGTAAAATGTAGTATCTTCCAAGGAGTTCATAACTTATCCCATTATGCTGATTACTTGATACAAACTTCCTATCATGATATATAAGGCACTCATTTGATCGAATCTACCATATGACTAATTATATGTTCCTAATTGTCAAGATTTGGATGAAACCTTAGAAGTATAATAGTTTCTCTCATTTATCTTATGCCCATAGGCTATATATATATATATATATATATATACAAAATCATAGCTTGCTCATCAAGTTCTTTACATATAAGAATAAGGAATCTACCTANTCATATTTCCTAATTACATTATGACAATATGTCAAAGTTGATCTTGTCGCCAAGATCTCCCAATACTAATTTTCTCTACAGGTGATTAATGTTTCATGGAAGGAAGCAGTTGAAGGACTTTGTAAAGAAGGTCCAAGCTGCTCGGAAAAAGATGCAATGGGGTAATGACGGTCCTAATCCTCTAAGATTGCTCTTGATCTGTCCAGGGGAGAGGTTGAAGGCTTAAAAACAAAACACATTCTATAGTTTCTAAGTAAATGGCTCTTACGACACCATATTGGTTGGTGTAGGTGGCTCTCGCTCTCTAGCTGGATGGGCTGGTAAGTTTTTTTTTTGTTGATTAATGAAGCCCCAAAGTTATGATGTTTGGTTTCTGAGACTTGTCTTTTAACAATCTCATAGGCCTTGTTCCCAGATGCCCTGCAAGAACATTCAAATAAAACTTTATTTTGAGTTTATGCAGTTTCAATACACTAATGGTTTTGTCAAGATTCAGCCTTTTTCATTTAAAACTGAAATATTATAACTTTACAGTAGTGTTGCTTGTAACCCTTTGATTTCTGGTAAATCCCTCAGATTCAACAATCTTGTTTGCTTTTCCTTTTATCCATATGTCATGAGTATACCATTTGGGAGTTGTAGGACGCAAGACCAACATATTGGTTGTTGTTCTTCGAGTAAGTCTTAGCTTTGCTATTTGTGTAATCCTCTCTCTAGGCTTCACATGGTATAGAAAGAAACAGAAAAGGCTATTGATCCTTTGCATAAGTGGTTTGTAAACTTGTTCAAGCTTATGCTTTTATGTTAATTTTGATTTCAAAATGATTTCATTGCACAAAGTAAAATTTGTGTTTTGTGAAATCTAAGAAGCTTCAAATTCAGAGAACTTCATGTAGCCACAGATGTTTTTGGTTCCAAGAACATTCTTGGTGCAGGTGGGTTCGGTAATGTGTACAGAGGAAAGCTTGGTAACAAGACAAAGGCAAACAAAGATAAGGGATGATTGTGAAGCATTGATTGTGTAGTTTTGGTAGTATTTTATTAAACATGGGAAATATTTTATGGTTTAATATAACGAATTATTAATTTCATATTTAATTTTATTATATTTACGAATTTTTAATATTCTGGTATAATAAATTAAAGTAAATTAATATAAAAAATTGTTATATTTAGTAAACATAATTATTATTGGTACAACTAAATTATAGTACAAACAAGATGATATAGAAAATAAAAGAGAAAAGCTATTATTAAAATATATTCATAACAATAGAACGACGCTATTATAAAAAGATAACAATTGCATGTTAACCAAAACTATTGTTAGATTATTAACCATCACATTCTTCCAGTCCGCTATGTTATGTGCCAGACCTATTATGACGGGCGCTATCAAAGCGCTTTCTACAACGCTATGGAATGATGCAATAGCGTTTTTCAGACGCTATTAATATCTTCATTTCCTGAAGTGAAAGAAGTTTGCAATAATTTTAATATTTTTTGACTCGTTCGAAAGCTTTAAAGTTTGGCTTCATCCTTGTTAATATTTATATACGTGTTTTCTCTGAAAAATGAACTTTAAGAACATGAGATTGTAAAATATTTTTTAGTCTCTTTTTATAAATAAAAAATGCATAGAACTATAAAAAAGATTCTACTAAAACCAATTATTCTATAAGAAAAGGTACTATTTCGAATACAAATCCAATGTTTATTATTTAAACATTTAAATTATTCAACATTAGTAAATTAGGTTTCTTTCTAAAAGTAATTATAAAATAACAGAGTATGTTTAAATTTATTATGCACTAATTTTTGTAATCTTTGGTATAAATATTAAGAGTTGTGTCTTTCATCTCAATCAAAAACTTCCTAAGTCTTTCTCTATCTCTCTATGGTAAAAGGTATGAGTTAACTTGTAGAGATGAATGTAACTCACGTGTATTGTTTGGTAAATTTATGTGTTGAGATAAAAAAATGTTAAGTTAGGTGGCTAGTTGAATACACATTTACTTTGTAATGAACATGATCTTAATAAATGTAGTCAAGTCAATTAATTAAATTCTAGTACAAGTCAATAAAATTATTAAAACATTTATCAAAATTGTTACTCCTAGAATTTCAGTTTAAAAGGTTGTGAATGAGATTGGTGCATGTTATTACCTCAAATATATATTGACATTTGAAAAAAATATAAATAACATGAAGAAATAATGTACCGATTAGTCTATTAAATTTTTACATAAATCAAAATTAACTTCTCACACAAGAGTAAGATATGAGTCAATTTGATTGGATATTGTTACACAAATGAAAATTTTCTCATGATTTTTTTCCATAGAAAGCAATTAGAGAAGCATAATAAAGAAAAATATAATATCGAGTCAATCTATGTTATCCATCTATACTATTAATTGAGAAGTAAGTTGTCCTACGTGT
>OVAV01003247.1:0-10101 GCA_900406375.1 Iberis amara
ATCAAGGATCAAACTCTTAAGAACAGAAAGAACATGAAGATCAGAAACCCAGAAAATGATGATACAAAGCAGCAAGAACAAAAACCCAGAAAACAATGATCAAAACCCAGAAAATTGTGATAAAAAAACAGAAAATGAAATGAAAGATCAACATGCACCAGTTTTTCATGAACCTAAGGCTAAAACAAACATAAATTAGAAGAAATCATAAACTGAAACTTGATTTAATGAAAGATAATGGTTTGATCATCAAAGAACATTCAAAGTTAAAAACAAAGTGAAAAACCTAAAAGAAGAACATAGAATAAAGCTTAGGTTCAAATGGAGGTGTGTTAGTGTTTATATAGTGGTTTAGGAAAAACCCTAAACCACTAAAAGACAAACCATTAAGATTAATGTGGTTCAGCTTGATCTGTGAAGAAGTCTGCCTCGGGCATGTTGAGATCGAGTTAGGTCGAGGTGAGGTCGAGTCGATTTTGTCGAGTGGTTGAGTCGGGCTCGACATGTGGTGGAGTTGAAGTCATCGAGTCATCCAGTCGGTTTGGCCGTGATCGAGTTGGGGTCATCGAGTCGGCTAGGCCGTGATCGAGTCCGGATCGAGTGTATGATCGAGTCTGGATCGAGTGTATGATCGAGTCTGGCTCGAGTGTATGATCGAGTCTGGCCTTGAGATCGAGTCGGGGCGACATGTTGAGATCGAGTTCGGGTCAAGTCCGGGTCGACTTGTTGTCGAGTCCGGCTCGAGTCGGTTACTTGGTTGCGTGGTCGAGTCCGGCTTGGGTCCACGTCGAGTCCGGCTCGGGTCCTTGGCCAAGTCCTGGTCGAGTCCGACTATTCCTTCCCCAAATATGCCATGATGTTCCGAAAATTCCCTAAGTACCTGAAATATCTCCAAAATGCACATGTACGCGAATGCTAATGTGAAACTACCTAAAAATGCAAACTTACTTAAGAAAACCTATGAATGAAACATATTGATAACTAAATGAACCTAAAATGATGATAAATGCACTCTTAAAACATGTAAAATGCAGAGACATCACGTACCTTCTCAAAATTAAGATATGCTCACATCTTCCATATCTGTTTTGCATCTAGGAGTATTTAGGTCTGTTCTAGAATGTTAGATTGATGACTGCTTTCTCTCGGGAAAAGCGTAGTCTTAGAATCTACCTTTAGTTAAGTTATTTTGGACCATGTCCGATGAAATTTTTTTCAATCTCTTTGGTCGATCCCCTAGTTAAGAATTGGACCAATTTCTTCATCAACAAAGGTCCTCTCTTCTGGAGCCTTTATAGATTGAAAATTTTTGTAAACCATCTTCTAACATGGCTCAGTCCCAGTAGTTTTGATGTGTGCGGTATAACGTCTTAGATATCTCGGGAACTACTACATGTTTAAGGTGGATTTCATAAACTTTATTTTGTCCCATGATGGGTTTTTGTGATCATTATCAGGTTCTAGTTTATCTAGCAAACATATGACGGTCTTCAAATTTTCTGGCATATCTCAACGTCAGTCTTTTAGACTATTTTTTGAAGAGTCTAGTCAAATTTTCTTCTGCATGGATATGAAAGGTTTTTTCTACCATTTTCACTCATAATAATAGACAATTTCTCTCTTTAATAGAAATGATTTTTCCTCATATATAAAACCGGAAAAAACCCTTATCTTCTTGTTTCTTTGTGTAGCGGTATCTACAAAATTCAAAGTAACAGCAGAAATCGTCTTAACGAATTTTAAAGATATGAGTTGTCTTACAAAGTCACAAGTTAAAGTGACCTTCTTCTTGCATTTTGTTATTCCATGAATGCAAAATCGACGCATATAAAGTTATGTTCACATATTAAATTCGTAGTTGTAATATTTTTTTTTATTTCTATGTAGTTGTTTTCACAATGGTTATTTTTTTATCTTTTTGATCATGAAATTTTAAAAAGTTTAATCTATGGTTATGGTTGGAGCTCTGAATTTTAAATATTAATGAAAGAATATTGACCAAAAGAAAAAGAAAAGAAACTAAGATATCATGGACAAAACGTTATTGGTTCGGAAGCTCTAGCAGGGAATCACTACACCGCAGCGCAGGCACATGGAATCGCGTTACATATATATATATATAAATAAAATTTCCGACCACGTAAACTATAGAAATATCAATTAGAATAACATTTTATTATTTTGGTCAGTTCTTATAAAATAAGAGAAAAAGAAAAACTTCGAAATACGCATATAAGTATATGTTTCTTTAACCGGGACATAAACAATAGAGTATTTAAATGTAGATACAAACAGGCACATTTATCATCGAGTATACTCTTGTATAGATTAATCATAAAACTTGTTTAAAATCGAATCAACTTTTATAACAAACAAATGGATGGAAAGCAAGATAGTTTGAATGGTTTAGAAGCGTGTTGATTTCATTTTAAAAGTATAAATTCAAAAAAAGGGTATAAATTCATTTAACGAAAAGTCATCGGTAAGAAAAAAGTTAAAAGAATAAGCCCATAAACAAAGACCATCGATGCTTCCTTTGACGTTCCAAACACGAAACGAAAAGACCCATTCTCTTCTCCTACCTATATATACCATTTGCTCCTCTTCTTCTTATTTCACACTACATCCTTCAACTACAAACAGAAACATTACATTTTATTTCCCTCTACAAATTTTCTTTTGACCAAAAGAAAAAAAAGGTTCAGAATTTTGAAGAGTCCGAAAAAATTAACGAAGATGGTTTTGTCAAAGACAGCTTCCGAATCCGATGTTTCAATCCACTCAACATTTGCTTCTCGTTACGTTCGCAACTCTCTTCCACGGTAAAGATGTTTTCGAAATACAACATTGTTTTGGTCTGATGTTTTTTTTTGACATGTTGGTCTGTTTTTAAAGGGTATATATATTTAGTAACATAAATATAAATGTTTAAATTATATCAGATTCGAGATGCCTGAAAATTCGATCCCAAAGGAAGCTGCATACCAAATCATCAACGACGAGCTGATGCTTGATGGAAACCCGAGGCTAAACCTAGCCTCCTTCGTGACAACATGGATGGAGCCAGAGTGTGACAAGCTCATGATGGAATCCATCAACAAGAACTACGTCGACATGGACGAGTACCCTGTCACCACTGAGCTTCAAAACCGATGTGTCAACATGATTGCGCGTCTCTTCAACGCGCCGCTTGGTGAAGGTGAGGCTGCGGTTGGTGTAGGCACCGTGGGTTCCTCGGAGGCGATTATGTTGGCCGGATTGGCTTTTAAGAGACAGTGGCAGAATAAGCGTAAGGCACAAGGACTTCCTTATGATAAGCCCAATATTGTAACCGGAGCCAATGTTCAGGTATACCAAATACCAAATTTGTTAAATTATTAAACCGGGTTTTTTTAGCTTTGTGTTTCTCAAAATGTCCGGTTCAATACAGGTTTGTTGGGAGAAATTTGCAAGGTATTTCGAGGTGGAGCTTAAGGAAGTGAAGCTACGAGAAGGATACTACGTGATGGACCCTGAAAAGGCGGTTGAAATGGTCGATGAAAATACAATTTGTGTCGCGGCCATCCTCGGTTCGACGCTAACCGGAGAATTCGAAGACGTTAAGCTCCTCAACGACCTCCTAGTCGAGAAAAACAAGCAAACCGGGTAATTAAAGCAAACCGATAAACAAGTTAATCATCGGTTTAAACCGGTTTTAACATGATTTTCAAACGTTATGCAATTGGCAGATGGGACACAGCTATTCATGTGGACGCAGCGAGTGGTGGGTTTATAGCACCGTTCTTGTATCCGGAGCTAGAGTGGGATTTCCGGTTACCGTTGGTTAAGAGCATAAATGTGAGTGGTCACAAATACGGTTTGGTTTACGCTGGAATCGGTTGGGTTGTGTGGAGAACCAAATCCGATTTGCCCGACGAACTTATCTTTCATATTAATTATCTTGGCGCCGATCAGCCTACATTTACCCTCAACTTCTCCAAAGGTATTTTTTCAAATTTGATTAAAGTAATATATAGTATTAAATTATAAATTAAATGTTTGTTTGTATTAACCAGGTTCAAGTCAAGTGATTGCTCAGTACTACCAGCTGATTCGTCTTGGATTCGAGGTAAATTAAATGACTATAATTTGGGAATGCTAATAGAGTTGTTGGATATGAATAATTAATAATGTTATGTTTGTGTTTTGTTTAGGGATATCGCAACGTGATGGATAATTGCAGAGAAAACATGATGGTGTTAAGACAAGGATTAGAGAAAACGGGACGTTTTAACATCGTCTCCAAAGAAAACGGCGTTCCGTTAGTGGCGTTTTCTCTCAAAGACAGTAGCCGCCACAACGAGTTTGAAGTGGCTGAAACGCTGCGCCGCTTCGGCTGGATAGTTCCCGCCTACACAATGCCGGCGGATGCGGAACACATCACTGTCCTCCGAGTTGTTATTCGAGAAGATTTCTCTCGAACCTTAGCTGAGAGATTGGTCTCAGACTTCGAGAAAGTTCTTCACGAACTCGATACACTTCCGGTGAGGATTCACGCCAAGATGGCTAACGGAAAAGTTAACGGTGTTAAGAAGACGGCAGAGGAGATGCAGAGGGAAGTCATGACATATTGGAAGAAGTGCGTGGAGACTAAAAAGACTAGCAAGAACCAGATGATTTGCTGATGATGAGAGTATTTAATAAAATCTTTATTTTTGCCTACCTTATTTTCTCTTTTGCGCTGCTTTGGCAAACCGTTATTTTCTTAAATTTTGTGTTTTGATATCGTTGATGCATGTTGAGTTATTGAGCATTTGGACGATTTCTCACTTTATATAAAGCTAAAATTTCGTTTATTGTTTTGACTAAATCAAGATTAAGGTGATAATTATAGCATATAAAGCATCAAATCCACACGGATTAAAATTCATTACACTTGAAAGTTGAAATGCAGGAAACAAACTAACATAGAACAATGCATTTTTATGAGTTTTTGACATTTTGTTTAAAGAATGCAATGCAACGAAAGAGGGAAACAAAGAAGAAAATATTGGATTATGGCCTTAACTATCAAGAAAACCGATCAATGATCAATAACAATGCAATAAATTAATTCGATCATATCATATAACTTAGAATTCATATATATGACTATTCTACTCCCATGACGCTAATCACTTCACGAGTCATCTAACTAGAATAAAATTTTGTTTGCTATTAGACTATCAAGAATCATTAGGTAAATATTCCAATCAAGTTCAGTAAACATCCTAAATCATCAACTTCCATTGGCTATGCATGCAAAACCTAAAATGGATTCGGTTCTAGAAAATTCACAAGCACCTCCTAGGCAAGGAATCTTCTAATGATCTAAGCCTCAAGTTGTCAATCCAAACCTATTATTAAGTACTTATAATCGAAGGATCTAGCATTAAATAATCAAAAACACTATTATCAAACCATCAACACATGTCCTAAATTACCATGGATCGAATAACCAACTAAAACAAAGGTGAATGCAATTAGGTGACTGAACTACAACAATATGCTTGATTAACACAATTCTATGCAATTAATCACAATAACAATCAAATTCAAGAGTCAACTTCCATTTACTTTTCTTATAATTAGCATGCATTATAATTTATAAACATATTCATTAGTTTATTAATCACCATAATCAACTATTCACATATCTAGGTGTTTCATCCATGAGTGAAAAACCATATTGGAGGCTACATATGTGGCACCAATGTTGTCACAATAAATTACGAGAATGGTCTGTTGAGGAATACCAAGTCTATGAGTAAGGATCTGAGCCATGGTACCTTGACGATGGTGGATGCATTGGACTAGTGTTTTGCTTCAGTAGAGAAATAAGCAGTTGTTTCTTGGATGACCATGCAATACGATATATTCCAAGATAGAAAATATATGCTTCAATATAGGTATAGTTGTCCCTATCTGTTGTCCAGTTATTGTCCTTGAAAGCATGGAACGTGGCTATGTTGGTGTTCTTGTAGAAGATTCTGCATTGCGGTGTGCCTACCAAGTAGCATAGAGTGTGCTTGACCGCTTCCTAGTGAACATTTTTTGGATGATGCATGTACAATGAGAGCTAATATACTGCATAGGTGATGTTGGGGCATGTTAAGGATATATATCAGAGACTCCCCACAACCCAACCGATGTTGGGGCAAATGGCTAACAAACAAGTGTCATAAGTCAATTGGCTTCACATGATCCAAGAGGATTGTATTTGTTGTGCACATCAATTGCATTATTACTTGTACACGATCAAGAGCTGCTTTATGCGGCGCATGGCAAGAAGAAGTAGCAGACAACTCTCTGTTGTGTGCATAGGACTTTTAATGGGCTTTTACATTCTCTTGCTAGGCCTTGCTAAGGCTTGGGCTTGTCAATTTAGGACTTACAAATTTTAGGAAAACTCAATCAAGACTCAAGAGCGAATTTGTAAACTTTGTTTGGTTGAGTATAGTTATACAACAAAAATGACTTGCATCGTGTTCAAAATGAAACGATTTCGCAAAGTTGCATATATATATATATATTTATCATCATTTTGACATCGTAGATATTATGCTGTTGACTTCATATTTTGTGTACTTAATTAGGAAAAATATATTAATATTTGGCGCATTGGATTTTAAATCACCTAATAAACCTTTAATAAGATACGTTAATAGAATTGCCGACAGCAATTTTCTCTTTACGTGCGATATTCTCTGATTCTAGTATATATGTACCGGTTCGATTTTTTAATGTTAAGATGACCCATTCAAATTATAAGAGTATTTACTAGATTTTCTTAAAGCGGAGCAGTAAAAATAAGGAACATGCTGCGAAATCATTACCTTTAAGTCTTTAGCCATTATTATTAGGTCCCCCATCTAGCCGAGCCCTTACAAAATTCCAACATTTGTATCCTTTTCTCCACTTAGGAACACCTCTAATATTATGTTGAATCTTGTTACATTTTTTTTTCTTTCCTTTTTTTTTGTCAACTTTAATTGCATTAAATATAAGATAAACAACCCACTACAAGGTAGACTAGATCCCACGGTGGGAAGATGCAACCCAAAGTTGGATAGATGACCTCATAATGAGGTGAACAACAACATAAACTAATACTAAAAGTCCGAAGACCAACTCCCAGAAAGGGAGGATTCAAGCTAGGTTCTACAGATAACCTAGAGAATTCATAATCCCTTATCCCTTGGTTACGATTTACAACCGTATCGGGATAACGACATAGGAAATTTACCCGAATAGATTGATTACCTACATCTAATACAACTAAGTTGACAATTATTAAAACATAATTACAAACACACAAAAAAAGGCCCAAACTTATTACAACACTAGAGTCGGCCCAGTAAGAGGTCCAATGGCCCAAAAGAGGAATTTCCTACAGGAACCCTAGCAACCAACATCAGTGACGCCGTCAACCACACTGTGTGAAAGACGGTGGCCTCCTCGCCGGTTAGGCAGTGTTCATTGTTGGAAATTCGGGGCCGGCCGTAGTATTCAAGCTCAAAACGCCAGAGAGATTCTTCAAAGGCCACCGCTTCCTCCAACCATACACCGAGCTTTGAAATCCAGATCCACCGCACTCTTCCTGCATCAAAATAGAATCTACACAAGGCAGTGTTCATGCAAAGCGTCAAACTGGAGATTTGAAATCTTGAGACCATCCTCTGCCGGAGGCACCCAAACCGAATCGGAAGGACGATTATCAGCAGGGATAGAACAGATCTCTGATGTTCCACCGGCGCATGCATGAAAGGATGATGATCGGTAAAGACTAAGAAGCATGAAAAACGAGGAAAACCGAAGAACCTCGAAGAAAACCAAACAAGCAAAAGAGGCGGAGCTTGAGACCGATTAGAAGAAGAAGAAAAAGAAAATAAAGCAACGGCGGCGCCGACACCGGCGTAAAGCCAGTCACCGGCGCCCAAACCAGGCAACGAAATGAAGAAGACGCTCAAAGTAGAGAGAGGTAGGAGAAAAAGTTAAGAGAGAGAAACTGTTTTTGAATTTGTTTTGAACGTTTTGTTACATTTTTTTCTTTCAATTTACGGATTAGGTAACATACTTACTTAACGTATATTTTTCTTTAGAATATTATGTCGAAAATAAATATCATCTAAGTTGCCGTCTTGCCGAACAAATCACAATATTAACAAAAGAAAAAAAACAAGTGGTCTATTAGTTATCACAATTGTTGTCTTATTCTACCTTAAATCAGAAAAGAAAATGAGCAATTCCATGGAATACCATAAAAAATAAGGGTTTGGACAAACATATCATACACTCTCAAATGTTTTCAAAAATATCATTAAATTTTTATTCCTTAAAAAAATAAATAGTAAAATCATAAAAAGTTAAATTTCAAGAGTTTATAATTTAAATTTTTGGGTTTGGGGTTTATGATTTAGTTTTGGAGTAAGTGTTTTTCTTTTATAACCAAGGAGTTACCAGGGAGTTCTGTGCCGAAACCCGTACATCTCCCTAGGTCGATGCCTAAACCATGTTATATAACTCTCCTTTGGAGAGCAGACCCTTCCCATCATGAATCAAACCCATGAGCACAACATCACCACCGACTGAGCCAACTCATCAGTGGTATTAAGTGTTTAATTTTTAGGTTTAAAATTTATTAAAAATTTGTGATATTTTAGAACAAAAATTTTTGTGGTATTTGGAAATAATTTAAGAATGTGTAGTATTTTTGGAACATATTTATTTTGTGGTATTTTTGAGAATCTCTCTAATAAGATTTGGATTATTGGGTCGGTTCAGAGATTAAATTTATAAAAAATCACAATATTGTAAAATGTACATATAATATTTGAAATTTTATGTAAGAAAATATAGTATATAATTCTAAATATGTACTGGTTAATTTATATATATATATATATATATATATATATATATATATATATTATTGTGTTAGTGTCTAAATTCAAAACAACAAAATGTTCGTTGGAAAAGTTATATTTAGAGTCAGAGTGGTAACAGCGGATCAATAAATGCGAGAAAAGAAAATTGTGGGACAGTATAGTTAAACTGTGGTTTTTCCAGAAAGCAAAACAAGTGTGGTTTGTACAAAATAAGCGGTATCAAATTATTTTTTGAATAGTAACAAAAGCAATATGCAGTACAGAAAACAAGTTAAGTAATAAATATAGTAAAATAAATATTACAATTTATCTAATTATTTGCGGTACTTTTTAACAAAAACATTTTTGGATTTTTTTAAATATATATATATATATATATATACATTTTTGTGTTATTTCTTTAATCTTCTAAACATTAATTTTTAAGAGTTGAAATTCAAAGGTTTAATAATATTTTAAGTTTGTGATATTCTTAGATAAAAAAAAAATATTTTTATTATTATAAGAAATACATATTATGGTATAGCTGCATATAGTTTGTATAAAATAAACGGAACAAGATATCCAAATTCGGTAGATCTAGAACCGTGAAAATTTATTCAGACACATATCCAGATTTGGATCCGGAACAATACTATCTATTAAAAAAAATAACGCATCTTAACTACTACATTAAAAAAAAAAAAAAAAAATTCTCTCGCACCTGCTTTTGATATAATGTATTGAGCAATTCATATTTTTGGTGAATAGTGACTGGTGCTTAATTTCGAACCGCAAATATGAATAAGCCTTTTTATTGCCATCCATTTGAGCCCTTAGTATACGTCTGCATATCTCAAGGAAAAACACTTTCTTTCCGGCTTTATTTCTTGTCCCGTTGACTGTATTGAGTACAAATTCTTCTTCATATATATTATCTAAACTTCTCTGCCACTTTTTTACTTTTATATTTTCCAATTTTATGATTTACTCTAATTTATTTTCACTTTAGACACACAATCCACTAAGATAAATAGGCAGTCAGCCATATTACAAAACAATAAGAAGAAAAAAAAATAAAGAAAAAGCAGCAATGAGTGAGCTTCTCTATTCTCTCCCTGCTTGGGATCTCCATAACCTTGGATCACTCGTCAAGCTTGATTTCGATCTAGGTATATATTTACAATATATATATATATATATATATATATATATA
>OVAV01003248.1:0-10101 GCA_900406375.1 Iberis amara
TAGCGATAGTAGAGGGGGGAAAAATTCGTCGACCCTATTATAAATGTCATATATATTAAGTTATAGATAGATTGAAGAACGAGTAAAAGAGGTTAGTAGAATCATGTAAATCTGAAATTGATTTATATAATGCTCTGAAGAAGTATTTCCGAAAGTTTAATGATGTTATAACATATATGACATTTTTTAATCACATTTTCCTTAAAACTATCTAACTCCCCTCAAAAGAATTTGAACCCTAGATTTACCTTTAGATACCTTATCACTCTAGGGATGAACCACTAGACTAAGGTGGTCTTGGCTAACATATATTACATTTAATCGTAGGTTGTGTTACCATTTTATATATTGGATATTCTAGCTCTCACGGAGACTATAACACATTAACATCTAGGGTAGAGGCGTGCCTAATATTATACGAAAAAGTATTTGCCTCAGACCCTCATAAATACATAAAAAATTGGGGTCCCGATATTAAATATTCTATATAACACAATGGTAAGAAATATAGACAAGTGATGAAACTATAAATTTATCTCAAAAGAAAAGTTTTAGAATTATTTATTTCATCCAACATATAGATTCTCTTTTCTGTAGAGAAAAGATTAGAGCACTTTCAAAAGTACAAAAAAAATTTAGTTATCTATTTGATATGTAGAGATTGAAATCCATAAATGATGATGATTTGACGATATCTTATACTAATCTTGAAACATCTTTGAAGCATTGAGACCATTTGTATATTATTGGAAATAATTTGTTTTTCGAACTTATAACAGTTTTGAGAGAAGTGTTGCTAAAAGAATGTAAGAGACCCGTTGAAGTGTTGAACCTTTTGAAATGAATGAAAGTTTGTTAACCAAAATCTTGGATTACTTATCATGTTGAGGATTCCAGTTTCATTTTCTTCTGCTGAAAGAAGTTTTTCAAAATTAAAGGTGATAAAATCTTATGTGCGATCAACTATGTCACAAGAAAAATTGAATGGCTTAGTCATTATATCTATAAAAATAAAATTTGTGTAGTACATTAAAAATGAAAATTTGGTAAAAGAAATTATTGTAAAAAAGGAAGAAAAATCGTGTCTTCATCTTTTTATAAATTTTTGTATATTTAATATTATTTATTTTTTTAATTAATATTTAAAGGTTCATATTTTTTAAATTGTCTTAAGTCTCTATAACCTTAGGCACGACACAGATCTAGAGTTGGGCAAAATATCCATTAGATTTGTTCCAACCCGTTATTTGTTTCGATTCGACCCAAAAAATCCAGATATCCGTAAAATTATAAACCAAAGCAAATGTCAAAATTAAATATCCGTCAAAAACAAAACAAATCACAAATATTAAAATTTTGTAAACCTATCTGATCCACTCCATTTTACATATATATAGTTATATGCACATAAAATTATATATATATATATATAGTATATATTTATTCATATAATATTAACGGACTTTATATTAAAAAATGAATTATTACAATATTTAAATAAAGAAAAGAAAAAGTAAAAATATTGTTTATATGAAACTTTTGCCATATTTTATTTAAATTGTAAATTTTTAAACGTATAATTAACATTTTTTTACGAAGCGAATTGGATATTCAACAAATATTCAGGTTGACATATATTCAACTTTTTCGATTTCTAAAAAGTAATAAAGTGTATACAAATCAATAATTTGATGATCCGGAAGGAGTGGAGCATATCACAAATATCTCAAAATATATAGTATTTGATCCCAGCCAACCCCTATTAACATCAATTTGTGTGAACGTATTCATAAATTATAGACCCATTATAAAGCCAATATGATTACATATTTATGCAAACATTTTCGTAGGTCAAAATGGACAAACAGTGTTAAGATAAGACTCAACAAAAACAAGTTGATAATAAAGCTCCCATAATGTAACTGTTTAATCTTTTTGTCTTTATTAAAGTTAACCTAATGTCGGTATATACATAATAGTATTTTATACAAAATCATATAAAACAAGAATACATGTAAACATATACGAATGTGATTGCTTGTATATATATAAGCACAACTTTACACTTCACATAAACATACATTGAAGAAAGAAAAAATATGACAAAACGTTTGAGATTAAAGATTTCAAGAATCATCTCTTTTAAATCTTGCCGTTCAAAAGATCCCTCCGATCTCCCTATCGATCCTGTCCCTTCAATTTCACTGGTTACTCCTTCAACCACCGTGCCAAAACGTCGTCGTTCTTCTTTTGGACTACACGTGTTAACCACTTTTGGCTGTGGCTCAAGTCGACGACGAACTTCTACACCGTTAGATTCTTCACGGAGGAATTCACCATCGTTATCTCCGCCGCAGACGCAGATTTTTCATTGGGAAAGTGAAGGTAAGTGGCACGTGATTGCTCAAGTTAATGAAGAGGAATACGAAACGCCTCGTCGGAAAGTTTATGACGGTAGACCGGAAAAGAATGATCTTCGCCGTTTAAAGAAAGAGAAATACATACGGCGGCGAGGGAGCACTTCCTCAGCCGAGGAATATGAAGAGGAGACGGAAAAAGAGAGTCTCTTACCATCTTCAACAAACCTCTCACCGGAATATTCTTCTTCAGAGTTAACACGTGTCATTAGTCGACGGAGACATCCACCGAAGAGAGAAAGCACGTCAACGGTCAAAGAAGAAAGCGAATCGTCATCTCCGGCGAGACTGTCATCGTTTGTACAGAGATTAATGCCGTGTACGGCGGCTACAGCGGAGGTTGTGATGGAAGGAGTGGCGGTGGTGAAGAGATCGGAGGATCCGTATAGAGATTTCAAAGGATCAATGATGGAGATGATTGTAGAGAAGAAGATGTTTGAAGTAACTGAGCTTGAACAGCTTCTCAGGTGCTTCTTAACTCTAAACGCGAAACGCCACCACCGTGCGATTGTTAAAGCGTTTTCTGAGGTTTGGGTTGCTTTGTTCGCCGACGGTACTCGAAGGTCGAGTGTTCGACTCTCCGACTACGATGAATAAACAAGAATGTTGATTATCTGTTAAATGTTAATGATAAGTCTTAACTAATATATTTTCTTATAATATTAAGTGGCCGCGATGTGAATGTATGTAAATTATGCGGCGGTGTAATGTTTAAAAATGTAATGATTAAGAGTGAAATCCAAATTAAATCATACTACGACAATAGTATCTTTTATGATTTAGACTACATGCTTAGACCGCATAGATATACTCATACTGTTACTGATCCACATAAGAAAATAGATAGAATTCTATAAACTACGACAAAATTAGTTTATCATACACTTTTTATTATTTTTTATTATTGTTTTTAAAATATAATTAAAATTATCTTCTTAAGAAATATTACAAATATAAAAATTTTTTAATTTAAGTATTTTAATTAATTTTAAAAATTTGAATTCACTCATAACTAGAATTTACTTTCAGAATTTAAGATTTAAATTTGTGATATTTTGAAACAGTTTTTTATATATATTAAAAACAATTGGGAACGTATATGATATTTTGGAATTAAAAGTTTTAAAAATTTCTTTTTTGACATCCCCAAATAGATAATCACTCGAAATATTAATGTCGCAATTTGATTATATAGCAACAAAAGACCAATTAACAAATGTTTACTGGAAAATATAATGAAATGCACATTATTGTAATTAAGAAAGCTATATATGGATAAAATATATATTGTACATTTACGAATGATAATTATCTGGTTTATAAAGTTAAAGAAACCCAAGAACTGTGGGTATCACATTTTTACCATACAACAGCACAAACAGAGGTTCACTTCTTCTTTATTAAGCATCTTAGAGCATAAACATTAGGAGAACCCCAAATATGGGTTCTTAATTTTTATTTTTTCATTTAAAAAAAAAAAAATTAAAACTCGACCAATCGTAGATCGCCACGTGTCAATGGGCCCACGATTTTTGTTAGAACCAACTCTTAAACAAGAGACAAAAGGGGTGGGTTTTTAATTTTTCTGTGGACCCCACCCCAATAATGCCACGTGGACGGTCGATGTGGATTGCAAACAAAATGACAAACGATTGAAAATCAAAAGAGACAAAAGCATATAATTTAGAATTTTAATTTTGGTCCTTAACACTACTTTACAGACACAGTGCAGATGTGTTGTGTCACTATCTTTCAGTGTTTTAAGGGTTTAAGTTAACACTGAAGCTAAAATCAATCAATAGGTCAGTGAGACTATTGGTTGGGTCCATAACTTGAACAGCAAGTCACCTCTGTTCAATCACTCTTGTCTGCATTTCTTGTTTCGTGTAAAAAGCAACCTTGAGGGTCAGAAGTAGTAAGTTGTGATTTTGCAGCAAATTTTGGGTAAAAAAATCAAAGCACACGGCATCAGAGATTCTGCAACTCAACAAGAACACTATAAACCAGACATGCGCACTAGTTTCTGCCCATTCTCTCTCTTTCTCTCTCCTCTGCAAGAGAATCAGAGACAAGACAGTAAGAAAATATACCATATTGTGTTCTCACTCGCTCTCACTCTCACTCTCACTCTCACTCTAACTCTCACAATCTCTTGTGGCTTTTGCTATGGATAAAAAAAGGTTTCTTGTACACTAAAAGTAAAAGTGAGATAACTCTTTGTCATTACTTGTCAATGAAGAAATGCTTTACCAAATGGTTGATTTTGTCCAAGACTTAACCTTGGTGTTTGTGGTGGTGGAGGCAGACATGAAATGCTTAACAAATCTCTTCTTAGATGCCCACTTGAAAAACCTATACAAATTTGACAGTTAGACTTTGCTCAGAGGCCCATTAGATCTTTCAGTTCAGTTTATTCGGTTAACTTGGTTTGATTCGGTGAACTTTTAATTTAGTTCAAATTTCGGATCATTCGGCAACAATTTTATTTTATTATATTAACTAAACCGAACTGAATTTCATAAAAGTAACCGAATAAAAAGAAATTAACATAATAAACCGAAATGAACCAAATAAACTGTAATAAACAAAAATTTAACCAAGATTAAGATTTTCAAACTGAAAACACCAAACTTTAAAAACGAAATCGAACAGTGCCGAACCGAACCAAATTTATATTCGTGTCAATTCGGCAAAAAAAAAAAAACAAAAAAAAAAACCGAAAACCGAATGCCCACCCCTATACAACTATTATCAAACTGTAATTCGTTCTCGTCTTCATATAAATCATACAGATTTGTAGCTTTTACAGTGAGCAAATAAATGCATATTGGATCACAGTTTCAAAAAAGGAAACAAGCACATACCAAAAACTATATCTTCTTCTTTAGCAAGTGCTTTAAGCTTTATGCAGAAGTCTCTCTTTCTTGATCCAAGACTTCTTTGGTTTGTGGAGATGAAGATGAAGCAAAAACAGAAGCAGCTTTTGCTTTTGAATACAATCCTAAATTCTCCTCTAATTTCTTCCACTCCGTTACTAAACGCGGAGGAAATATCTTCTTCACAGTCCTAGCCACACTTCTTGCATCTTCCATTCTATTATTCTTCACTAATCCTTCAGTTAAATGCTTACAAGTTTTGAAATCCGGAATCTTATGCATCAACGCACTCTTCTTAAAAACTACTAATCCTTGATTATACAATCCGTTTATACACAGATGAAATATCAATGTCCTAAACGTAGCTGCATTTGGACAACAATTGTACTCTTGATCAAGCCCTTCATAGACCTTTTTAGCCTCATTCATCATTCCTTTCACACAATACGCAGTAATCAAATAGTTATAGCTAATTGTATCAGGTTTTAATCCTACACTGCTCATTTCTTCCATTAGTTCCTTGACTCTTTCAGGGCTTTCCTTAGCAGCATTCATGAGTTTAACATTGTAAACTGTGTTATCTAATTTACAGCCCTTATTAACCATCTCTTTCCACAAGTTTTCAGCTACATCTATTTGGTTATTCTTATATAAGGATCCTAAAATGGTGGTGAAAGCAATGATTGTAACTTCAACACCTTTATCCTCCATAATACTCATAATATCCATAGCTTTTGATGGCGAACCAGAATCACAATACGACTTAATCAACATACCATACGAGATTTTATCAGGTTTAATAATATTATTATACCTCAGAGGAATTTCGTCGAACAGTTGGGGGACTCTTTCGAAAAGATTAGAGTGAAGACAAGCAGCGAGTAAAGCGTTGAAGGAAACAACGGATCTGGGCGTGCCAAGCTTATCCATCTCCTCGAATGTCTTCATAGCTTGATCAAACATTGAAGCTTTTCCGTAAGATCTAATAAGTGTAGAGAGAAAAGACTCTGTTTTGATTCTTGGGTCGTTTTTCTGAGACTCGATTAGGGATTCGATGTCGGAGAAGCGTTGAGATTTAGCGAGACGTTGGACAGTGAGTTCCATTGCGTAGCGAGAGGAGACTGGAGATGAGGAATTCTTGGAGACGGAGTTGTAAATCGCTAATGCTTTGTCAGGATCATGTACTTTACGGAGTTTGGACTTAGCTTTGGAGACGGTGATTGCGCCGGAAGAAGCAGTGGTTGGAGAATATTCAGCGACGGTGGAAACACGGCGAAGGAAACGGAGATTGAGACGAGACGGCGTCATTGAATGAGTTGCTACCGCGAACGAAGAGGAGGGAGTGTAAATGAGAAACCTTTAGGGTTTAAGAATGGGTTTTTTTATAAAAAACAAAAAAAAAAGAATGGGTTTTGCAAGGTTTCCTACACAAAATGTTTTAATATTTATTTTGTCTATCGTAGGAAACATTTTAAGATATTTATTTTATACATTTCGTGAGCTAATTATTTGTACAATAATTAAATTTTGAATAAATAGAAATTCTCAAAAATACCACAAAAAATTAAGTTTATTCTAAAAATATCACACACTCCTAAAAGTTCCAAAAATATCACAATTTTTTCCAAAAATACCACAAAAATGTTTTTGTTCCAAAAATACTACAAATTTGAAATAGCTTTAAAATTTAAAATTTATAATTTATATTTAAATCCTAAAATCCCAAAACCAAACCCTACCCCCATCAAAACTAAACTCTAAACTCTATTTAGTGAACCCAAACACAAAATTTTAAATTCTAAACCTTTAAAATTCACTTTTTATGTTTGTGGTATTTTTGAAACATTTGGAAGTGTATGGTATTTTTGGAACTTTTAGAAGTGTGTGGCATTTTTAGAATTTTGACTTCTTTTGATGGTATTTCAAAGAATTACTTTAATAATTATGGGTGATTTGCTATATTTCACCAAAAGAATGGGTGATTTGCTATAATAACTTTTAAAAAATTAAAATAAACAAAAAACCGTAGTAAGATTTTTGAACGTTTTCATAATACGTTTTTCTATTTCACCCATTAAAAAATATTGATTTATTTTTATTGTTGTTACATGTAAATAGATAATTTTCAGTAAAATCAAGAGAAATTTCTTCAAATACCATAAAAAGAAGTTCAAATTTCAAAAATACCACACATTCCTAAAAGTTCCAAAAATATCACACTCCCAAATGTTCCAAAAATATCACAAACATAAAAACTGAATTTTAAGGGTTTNTGGATTTTTTTTTGATTAAATGTTAAATTTATTAATCTATGTAAAATATTTACAAAGGAGATGTTCGGTCACAGTAAACCACAAATGAGAAAAGGAGAGCTCTAACGGTTTGAGAATGTGTTTCAAATGGCCTTGTTAAAACCTGTATCTAGAAAACCCAATTGGGACAAAACTAGATACAAGAAAGAGAATACCACCTATCAACACAACTGTAGAGAGATAAAGCAACATGACAATAAGACAAGAAGTAGGCATAGAAATGATCAGGGGTTTTTGGATTTAAATTTGAAGTTTTAAAGTTATTTCAAATTTTGTGGTATTTTTGGAACAAAAACATTTTTGTGGTATTTTTAGAAAAAAATGTGGTATTTTTGGAACTTTTGGAAGTGTGTAATATTTTTAGAATATACTTAGTTTTTTGTGTTATTTTTGAGAATCTCCTTAAAATCAATTACTTATTGATACTTAAATTCAAGATTTCTTTCTTTAAATAGGTAAAGAAAATGTGTTCTTGTATTCGCTAAAACTCATAAATTTGAGGAAGATCGCAATTATGGTCTTCTTCCACCGCATTACATTTTTTTTTACCACATTAGTCACGTTCTTTTTGCTTTTATCTAACCATAATTATTATCTATAAATAATATGAGTTTCTCGATTTAAAGTTTATTCGTAAATCTTAAGATTCATTTAAAACTTAAATTGTAGGGTGATCGAATTTCAATCTAAATCTTAGTTCTCATAAATCAACATTCATGGACGACTAGATAATTTTTGAATTATTGATGAAGACGATGATTAAAAATCATGTATGCCAACAATTAGTGTACAATTGTGAATTCTAGGGTATTTTTTAATCACATTTTGACAAATTTTCAATTTTTTTCGCATATTTTATTTTTAGTCGCCTGGGCTTTCACTTTTTGACCAAAGTCTTCATATTTTTGGCAAACTTTACACAAACTAATGATTGACTTATATATTAGTTTGCTAGTCTATAAATTCAGTTGTAGATTTTTTTTTTCACGCTACTAGTTTGCAATTGCTGGCCATATTCTGCCAATTTTGATGGCAAACTTAGTTATTACTGCTATTATGCTAACTTTTTAGTCTTCGCTTTTTATACAGATTTTACATACTTAGAATTTAGTTTGTTAGTCTGCTACAGGTCAGTAGCAAACTTTATTTTGAGTATGCTAATCTACAAATTCCATGGCAGGATTTGTTTTCAAGTTGTGTGAGTTTGATATTATTGTATATTCTGTATAAATTAGTATCAATCTTAATATTCTCATATATATGTTTACATAAATAGAATTAGATATCTACATTGTACTCTCCTATATATTCTCTGTAACTATCTAATAATATGAGTGCTTCTCTTTTAACCTATATAGTATAAGCCGCTGATCCTTTTTCTTTTGTTTTTTAAAAAAACATAACACCAAAAACTTGTGCTTACTTTCGGCTCTGCACCACCACTGAATCATCATGGCCACTGGATCTGATAACACTGCTTCTACAATCCCTAATCATGCAGATCCATCCACACCATTGCTTGCTATCAACATGACAAGCATCACCAAGCTCTCCTCAAGCAATTATATTATGTGGAGCAAACAGGTGCAACTTTTTCTTGAAGACCATGATTTGCACAAATTTATTAAAGCAGCTTCACGAATCCCTCCTCTTACCTTACGATAAATGATGTTGAAGCCATTAATCCGGCTTATGTCTCATGGAGTCGGCATGACAAGTTAATCTTCACTGCTCTCCTAGGCTCACTAAGCGCTGCTCAACAATCCCTTGTTCTGCATCTACTACCCTCCAAGCATGGGAGATACTAGCCAACACCTACAGCAAGCCAACAAGGGGCCATATCAAACAATTGAAAAATCAATTGAAGAAGTCTACAAAAGGTACCAAATCCATCGAGGAATATCTCCAATTGATGAAATCCAAATCTGATCAATTAGCACTTCTGGAAAAGCCTATTGATCATAAGGATCTTGTGGATCATATACTTGATGGTCTTCCTGATGATTACAAGAGTATTGTTGATGCTGTCAGCATTCGTGAAACTGCCATCTCCTTCTTGAAACTTCATGAAAAACTATTGAACTGAGAAGCTGATCTACAATGCAATCCTGCCTCTGGCAGCGCCTTCCCACTCATTGTCAATTTCGCAACCTCCAAGTCTCGTCAAAACTGGCGCCACAACTCTAAGTCTCACTCCGACAACAATATGTCTCTGTATCGCGACGATAATCAGAATCGTAACAGTTCAACACAATATCGTGACCACAACAACCACTCCGACCGACGATTCTCTAAACCCTACCTGGGTAAATGTCAGGCTGCGGTACTCAAGGACACAGTGTCCTTTGATGCCACTACAAGAAAAAGTTTCATTGATAGCACACGATTAACGCTATAAAAGGCCTTTCATAGCGTTTCCATAAACGCTATGACTGGACCAGCTATCGTAGATCTTTCACTTATTATAGCGTTAACAAAAAATGCTATCGTATAATA
>OVAV01003249.1:0-10100 GCA_900406375.1 Iberis amara
TAGCGAAAGTGAATGATTTGCCTCGTTAAAACCTTAGTGATCATCTCGACTAAGGACAAAAGAGTACAGAATGCGATCATCTCGACTAAGGACAAAAGAGTACAGAATCATCCACTTAGCTAACCGATCAGATACCTGGTTCTTGTGGAATGTCGAGTCTGAACAGTTGGTAAATGTCGCTGGCTTGATCTTCTAAATCCAAATGCAACATCTCGTGAGCTTGTTGTGCCAGCTCCTTTGCTTTAGATCTTGTAATCCTTCCTTCCGGTTCAAGCTGCTCAGGTTCAAGCTCGGGTTCTGGTTCTTGCTCATCCATGATCATATCACCTTTGAACTTTCAAGATCATACTTTTCCCTCTCAATATTTCCTGACAGAACCATATCCCATCGACTAAAGATTTCATTTGTTGAGGGATCCCTAAACTAAACTTGAACTTGTGAGCTATGGGATTTTGGAATGCAAGTTGCATCATGCATGTTCATATAAGATATAAGGAAATTGTGAATGAATGTGCTGATACTAAAGATTTCGGGTCTCTTTGATAAATAATGGTTTTAACTTTCTTATGGGATCACTTTTTATTTTATTTTTGATGTTTTATCATGTTCAGATTCTTTATCATCTTGGACTATCATGGGATCTTCGCTGGAAGACATCTTCACATCAAAGTATGCATGGCTTTCCAGTCAAACAAATGGCATGCTCAGACCCTGTGACTCCAACGATGGAGCAGGTATCTCCCCTTGTAACTTCTTTTTTCTAGTGGTTGTTTACTGGCTTATGGTGAATGATTTGAAGCTTCATCCAAGCTGAAAAAACACCAATGTTTTTTTAGCAACTTTCATGTACAGTTTTATTTTAGTCCTGGGAACAAGGTAGCTATGCACATATGCCTCTGCTCAAACTACATAGAAGCTAAGCAAGATAATCATGTTTCCTGAGGTTATTTATAATTATGAACTACAGTTTTCTTGGCTGAATAAGGATTGGAGCTCTATTATTACGCAAACTGAATCGCACATGAATTTGCTGGAGCCATTTATCGCATTTCGGCGAGTTCTCTTCCAAATCTTGGGACGTGAGGAATGTACCATGCAACATCTCCTGCAGTCTGCTTCGTTACTTCGCAAGGTATGTATGATATGAAAAGCTACCATTTAACTTGTAGTAAAATACAGTTGAGAGCATTATCTTGTTATTTTCAGGGATCAAGGTTTTCTCATGCAGCTGCGTCTCTGCATGAGTTCAAATTTCTTTGTGCAAGTAGTGATGGACAGCCACCTGTGCCAGATTGGCTTGGAAGGGTACATTTTATGACGCACCTTGCATGTTTTTTGGAATTCTAAATCTTCCTGTTTGCTCTAAACTGTACTGAGACTTATTCGTTACCTACATTTATTAGAGTGAAACTAGATCACAAGACTTGCTACTGATAAAATTTCTAATTGTGACCTCTTTCTGTCAAAAGTTTTTGTGATACAATACCTCCTTTTTGGTATCTATTAGCTAGTTTGCCTTTTAGTCAACATGGTAACAATATATGGCTGTCAACTAGAGATATCTTTTTCAGTAACTTTTTGTCTTATTTTTCAGCTTGAAGAGGCTAAGCTATTACATGCGCAAGGGCGGCATGAAGTTGCCATCAGTCTGGCAAGCTACATCTTACAAAATTATCAACTAGAAGAAGAGGCTGCTGATATATATCGTGTGATTGGAAAGTGGCTAGCAGAAACCAGATCTAGCAAGTAAATGAAGTGTTTACTTTTTTTTTTTCCTCTGGTTGAAAGTAGTTTCCACCTATGCTCATCATGAAATTTTATGAAATCTAAATTAAGTGGTCTTTTTGTTTTCTCTTCGATATAGTTCTAGAACAATATTAGACAAGTATCTCAAACCTGCAGTTTCGCTTGCCAAAGAAGAGAGTCCCAATATCCGCAAAAGGTTAGTAGAAAGACAGAGCCAGACTTGGTTTCATCTGGCTCATTATGCAGATGCTCTATTTAAGAGTTATGAGGAAAGACTCTCCTCCAGTGAATGGCAAGCTGCAATGCGGCTACGGCAGCACAAGGTCTCATTTTTCTTTTCTAGTCCTTTTTTGGGTAGAAAATGCCTATTTTTTTTTTCTTTGTAAACAAGCACAACTAAATTAATAAAAAAATGAGCACAAATAAGTGAATGATCCACTTGTGTGCTGAAATCAGTAACAATTCTAAAGCGTTTCGACTTTAGTGTTTGTTCTTCTTCTGTTGTGGAGGAGAAGCTAACTTGTGTGGTTATTTTTCAGACGAAAGAGTTGGGGGTGCTTATTAAACGGTTTAAGAGTTCAAAGAAGGCAAGTAGTCTACCGACATTTGTTTGATCTCTGAACGAACCTTTTTGCAAATCACAGTATGATTGCCAGTCGGGGCGTCATTCATTTGATTTCATTTTTGGTTTTATTTTACTGTACTAGGGGGAACAATCGGACTATTCACTGAAGATTCAAGAATTGCAGAAGCAACTAACAATGGACAAAGAAGAGGCAGAAAAACTGCAGGTGCTCTTTATTACTCCCGACTCTTTGGTGCTGGGAAAAGTAGTCGTGGTTTTTGTTTGATAGGTGATATTTATTGGTATGTTAACTCCTCGATCGCATAGGTTGACAGGGATAACTTTTTGGAACTTGCACTGGAGGGGTATAAGCGTTGTCTGGAAATCGGTGACAAGTACGATGTCCGAGTGGTATGTTACCCTCCCTACTATCTGCATCCAAACTATTTCCGAGTACCATAAGTGGTATGTTTGGATGTGATTTCGTGTCTAGAATTCATCTTTGATGACGGGTGAGTAAGTGTTTGAGTTGGCTTTGGTAAAGGAAATGGCTTCAGTTGTTAGGTTAAAGCATCTAGTAAAGCTGCATATCTATTCGCTACAGTGAATTCTTCAATCTACATCTAATCAGAGTTAGGTTCCATAATAATCTTGAACACCTGTCGAAGAGCAATGTTGAATTTTTTTATCATCTTAAGTAGTCCAACGTATCTTCTCTTTTCCTGCTTGTCGACTTTTGGGATTCATGTCTGATTCTGTCTTTCACATTATCCAATAAAGATACTCGAAAGACTTAGCAGAATCATGGTGTACTATATATTGATGAAATACGGAAACAGTGTTGAAACTAAATTTTCTTTCTACAGGTCTTTCGACAAGTATCCATGTGGTTTAATCTCTCCTCACAGAAGAATGTTATTGATAATATGCTGAGCACCATTACCGAAGTACTTGACTAATGGATCAAATTTTATCTGCTATATGGTTATCTCTGCAATTTTCTTGTTTATCTAAACCTATTTCATCTCCCCAACGTTCTTGCAGGTTCAGTCTTACAAATTTGTACCACTCGTTTATCAAATTGCTTCCCGGTTGGGCAGTTCTAGAGATGATTCAGGATCTAATAGCTTTCAGGTGGAATGCATTTCAACTTGGTTGTCATAGAAAACTTGAGACCATAATGGTTGTAGCTAATCTCTATGATTTACCACTTGCAGTCTGCTCTGGTTTCTCTTGTCAGAAAAATGGCCATTGATCATCCATACCACACTATCTTTCAGGTTCGGAAAGATGTTATCCATCTTATTTATTTTTCATGTTTATTTTCCTGTCGGTAAACTAGCGAATGCTAGAAGTGCATAAAGTAAAACCCTTGAATATTCTGTGACATCTCTCACATCTCTAATCTGTTGAAATTAGCTGAACGCAGTAAAGTCTGTTCTGTTGTGTACTTGTGTAGAAAGCCATGGAAATTACATTATTCGCAAGTGACTTTGTCTATATCTTTTGAGGTTATGTATCTAAATGGTGGATATATTTCTTGTATTTTTCTATTGATTTTGGTTCTAGCTTCTGGCTTTGGCAAATGGTGACCGAATCAAAGATAACCAACGCAGTAGAAATTCTTTCGTGGTTGATACGGAAAAAAAACTTGCTGCAGAGCATCTTTTGCAGGATGTATCACATTATCATGGGCCTATGATTAGACAGGTAAACCTTGCTTTCATCTAGTCCTATACATCATAGCCCATTTGCCTGGTTAATTATCAGCAAATCCTGTTTTTCTTTTTCAGATGAAACAACTAGTAGATATCTACATCAAGCTTGCAGAGCTTGAAACGAGGAGAGAGGTCCGATAATTATTTGAGATTAGAGGAAGTGTTTTGTCATGCGTTTTCTGAACCTAAATAACATTAACAGAACTCTTTCCTTTGCAGGACACAAATAGAAGGGTCGCACTACCAAGAGAAATTCGTAGTGTGAAACAATTGGAACTTGTAAGCCACTTTTTTTAATTATTCATTTGCCTTCTTGTCTAGCTTTTAGCATATTTATTACCTCGTAAGGACACCATGTCACTGCTCCATGTATGTAATTTCAACTTTACAATTGGACCCTAAGTTAGGAAATTTCTTGGAAATTAAGAAACCTTCCGTTTGTCATATTGATAGGCTACCCGTATACATACAATTGAAAATTTGATGGCAGCTACATGTTTTTCTTTTTTTCCAATTACTGTTTAGCAAATGTTGTCTTATGTGTTGGTCTGATCCCAGTTTTTCATTTGTTTGCTGTTTGGAGTCTGTTGAGCTCCTGACAAGAGAAAATTTTCACTGAAAGCACTGTGGCCATATAGTTTTCTCCTTGACTATCTAGTTGGAAGAAATGTTTTGTTGCATGAGCTTGCAAGCATGTTTTCCTTTTTGGTTCAGATATTGAACTCCACTTTTTCTCTTTGCTTCTAACTTATCTGCTAAATGTGTATTGTTTTTTTTTTTTTTGCTTTTGTTTGAGTTTAGGTACCTGTAGTGACTGCTACAATCCCTGTTGATCGTAGCTGCCAATACAATGAAGGCTCGTTCCCCTTTTTCAAAGGTTTATCAGATTATGTTACGTAAGTTCCTGATCAATCAAGATAACAAGTTCTTTTGACATTTCTAGTTTAAAAGAGTACCTTAGCTGAAACCTTATCTTCTTGATATGTAGAGTGATGAATGGTATAAATGCTCCAAAAGTAGTTGAATGCTTTGGTTCTGATGGCCGAAAATATAAGCAGCTTGCAAAATCTGGCAATGATGACCTCAGACAAGATGCTGTAAGTGTCTCAGAAATTTTGCTTATTGTCTGACTTGCATGTAACACTCACTCCTCTGTCTAGTGGCAGAAAAATATGCTGACCTAGCAGAGCATTGCATATACAACGTTCTAGTTATGTACCATTTGCTTTCAGGTTATGGAACAATTTTTTGGGCTCGTCAATACATTTCTACATAATAATCGGGATACACGGAAGAGAAGATTAACTGTACGCACGTACAAGGTATGTTTCTTACTTTTGAGAAAAATGTGATCCATTCAGTAAGTTTAATTCCTTCTATAATGGATATATATATATCTCAGGTTATTCCTTTTACTCCAAGTGCTGGTGTTCTAGAGTGGGTTGATGGCACAATTCCACTTGGAGATTATCTTACTGGAAGGTTGGTCTAGTAAATTAGTATTTACACCTTGTACAACAATTACTTTCCAAGCTGTGACAGTTTGAATCGGCTGTTTGCATATCAAATCACAGCTCAAGGAGTGACGGCGCTCATGGTCGGTATGGCATCGGAAACTGGAAATATCATAAATGCCGAGAGCATATGGTGAATGTAAGCTTATATTCCCCAGATCTTCTGTGGGTTGGTCATCGTTTACATTGGACAATTCTCCTCAATTGATCTGGATTTACTGGTGGCTTTGTAGGCTAATGACAAGCGCAAAGCCTTCATGGATGTCTGCAAAAACTTCAGGTTTAGTTATTTGTAAAGCATTAATCGAGTACGTAAGTAATTGGTTGGTAGCTGACAAATCCATCCCCTTTTGCAGGCCTGTGATGCATTACTTTTTCCTTGAAAAGTTTCTGCAGCCTGCTGACTGGTTTGTGAAGAGGCTTGCTTATACGCGTAGTGTTGCAGCTAGTTCAATGGCAAGTATATCCACTTTTTATCTGAACTTTTCAGTAAATGGTGTTGAGATCCTGTTCACCTCTTTTCTTCTATTGACATTCAATAGGACATGATTGTTTTCCATTTTTGTACCTCTGATTCATTTCCGTTTGAACATTTGGGATTGGGTTTGGTATCAGGTCGGGTACATCGTTGGTCTTGGTGATCGTCATGCCATGAATATTTTAATCGATCAAGCGACAGCAGAAGTGGTCCACATAGATCTTGGAGTTGCCTTTGAACAAGGGTTAATGCTCAAGACTCCTGAACGGGTATGTTGCGTTCCTTGTACTCTGTGAATATATATATAATCTTGGAACGATTCTGATTTGACATGATTGTTCAGGTTCCGTTCAGGCTAACAAGAGACATAATTGATGGAATGGGAATAACAGGAGTGGAAGGTGTTTTTAGGAGATGTTGTGAAGAAACCTTGTCTGTAATGCGAGCAAATAAAGAGGCGCTGCTAACAATTGTTGAAGTTTTTATACATGATCCTCTGTACAAATGGGCTCTGTCCCCATTAAAGGCTTTGCAAAGACAGAAGGAAAGTGAAGATTATGATGGGATGAACATGGAAGGACTACAAGAAGATTTCGAGGGAAACAAGGATGCTGCACGTGCCTTGATGCGTGTGAAGCAAAAACTGGATGGGTATGAGGGTGGTGAGATGAGAAGCATACATGGACAGGCACAACAACTAATACAAGATGCAATTGACATAGATCGTTTATCCCATATGTTCCCTGGCTGGGGAGCCTGGATGTAAGTAAATTGACAAACAGGAGGGGTATGTGAATATAAACTTGTCCCAATATTTCAATATTATCAAATTGTGTTTGATTTCTGCATGCAAATTAGTAAGTAAACGACGCATTTTTGGACCATGCATGAGCCACGGAATTTCACAGCTATGTAAAAGGGTACACCGTCGTCTCTCCGTTTCCGTAATGCGTTTTTTGTTCATTTTATCACAAGTCTGTTTTTTCTTCCTTTTGAGGTGAAGGTCAAAGTTGAGAGGACAGTACCGTTGACGTACATAATTATCATTGACTCCAAGCTTTTCCTTTTGTACTTTTACTAAAAAAATTTATATTATTTTAAAACTTCATAAAAAAAAATCTTCATAATTATTGTTTTACACAAAGTTAAAACCCCATATAATAGCATGTAAAGCGAAACAAGTTTTGTAACACAACAATATAACATAATATTTTTTGCATGCTAAATTGGATTCAGTAAGACTTTGAATATGAACCACGTTTTTCATCTCGGACGCATAACACCACTCAACATTATAATTTTACATTGTTTATATTGTAAAAGTTGCACCACTTGTTTAATATGAACACATTTTTTAAAATACACTTTACCCGCCCCGCACTGCATTAGTTTATCTGTTATTTGGTATGATGTATTTTTTATTAGAAACGGGGCGAAGCAATATGTTGTCCCTACTATAAATGAGTGGTGAAAACATGACAAGCGAATTTCAATGCAAGACAAATGTTAGTTACCACTAAAATAAAAATTAAAGTACGAGACAAATTTGAGTAAATAGAAGTGCATGACGATATTTTTTGTAAAAAATTATATATTGTTTGTGTAAAAAAACAAAAAGCGGTACAATTTGTATATGAACCAAAGTGATGCGTTTCAAGTGTGGATTTAATTTTCTGTAATGTTTTAGAAAAATTAAATTAATGTTGCTTCATCCCATATTGTCTGATCAACAAGAAAGAACCACTTGAATCGTCATATATTGATATGATTTCATTGAAATCACCATATGTTAACATTATGCCACACAGAGCCGGTAGCTTTTAATTCCTCCCATAAAACTTTCAATCAACTAAAAAGTTTGATGCCTTTAAGTACTTTTAGCATACCTAGATGCGGTTAAAGTGGTGATGATTATAGTTGTTTAAGTACACTTCAACTTTGCATAGACTAAAACATTTCCTCTTAAACCCGTCTCCAAGAAATGACTAAAATTTTTATTTGTTGCACTTACATTATTTCTAACCATATTATCTCTGTGTACTTTTTGAATCCCCTTGTATTTCACGCAAACAATGACGTCATTTAGATTAGTGCTTTATCAAGGAAGCGTAGTTTAATTTCTCACTTTATCACTTTATATCACCATTAATTCAAAATGAGCACCACCTAGTTTTCCTATATTGTAAATTATGTCTTCTAGATCTGCCCCACAGCCACCACACCTTAAAGTTTAGGCGCACATTTTATCACTTTATTTTCTGATTAGAAATAGGCTGGATATATTGGTGGTATCCAGAGATAAGAAACCGAAATAACCATATTTGTATCCTTTATACATATCTTTTTTTGGAATGGCTTGTCCAAACCGACAACAATGAAGATTCTTGCTACATATAACAAAGTACAAAGTTAAGAGTTGAGATGAAACTTCTTTATGTCTCCATTGATTTCCCATAAAAATCCGAGCCCCTTATGATAGAACAAAGAATCTCATGCGTTATGAAAATCCATCCAAATGGGCACCAAAGAGAGGTTGTGTTGAGAACAAGAAACCGATGAACACCACATTTTCAGCACTCATTAATATATCAGCAATGTGGAAATCGGTCTATCGTGTAACCCATCTTTGCATGGACTCATCATCTATGAGGAATAAAATTGTATCAAGTTTATAATTGAGCTTGAATCTTAACTTGTGTGAAAGATTTTGGATTCTATTAATTGAGCTTGAATCTTAAGTACAACGTTAAGTGTTAAGATGAAACTTCTTTATGTCTCCATTGATTTCCCATAAAAATCCAAGCCCCTTATGATAGAACAAAGAATCTCATACGTTATATAAATCCATCCAAATGGGCACCAAAGAGAGGTTGTGTTGAGAAGAAGCAACCGATGAACACCACATTTTCAGCACTCATTAATATATCAGCAATGTGGAAATCGTTCTATCGTGTAACCCATCTTTTCATGGACTCATCATCTATGCGGAATAAAATTGTATCAAGTTTATAATTGAGCTTGAATTTTAACTTGTGTGAAAGATTCCAGATTCTATTAATAGTAGAGTGCACCTTGCCAAATGAGGAGCGCCTCACGAATGAAGTAACCAACACCATAGTTCGTCTAGGGAGATTTGAAATTTAAAAAAAAAACTTGGCATGAAAATGAGACCTAGATTACACCATTTATGACTTCAACTACAAGAGAGAACTTCAAATTGTGAGTTTTCATGTCCACTATGATAGAGTTATAGAAAATTATGGGAAAAAGAAGCCGAAATGGTATGAAGAGTTGAGACAAATCATGAGAATCAATCGTGACTTCTAGCTCAAGTGGTAAAGGGCTCACAATTGTCAATTTCGCAACGTGGGTTCGAATTCCGACCACCTTCAATTAAAATGGGGTGAATTTCAGCGGCCCTCCTAGATACACTTCGGCGACTGCGGACGTTTTGGGCATAGTCGAAGTCCTTCGGGGCTCCGGATACCAGGGTTATCAAAAAAAAATCATGAGAATCTTTCTAAAGATTTTCCTCTATCGTGAAATTTTTTTTATTGCTACATGTACTTGAAAGTTTGAATTTTAATAAGTTTTTTTTTGTTGTTTAGTATATTTTGCATTCACACTAATTTATAAACTCATAAATGAGTGATTTTGGTTATTTTAAAATTCAAAATGAGTTAAAAATAAATAACATATGAAAATTGCATATAAAACAAAAGGCTAATTGCATGAATAACTATGGGTAGGTGGGTAGTTAGGNGTGGATAACCATAGTAGTATATTATTAAATTTTTAGGTAAACTCATAAATGAGTGATTTTGGTTATTTTAAAATTAAAAATGAGTTAAAAGTAAATAACATATGAAAATTGTATATAAAACAAAGGGCTAATTGCATGAATAACTATGGGTAGGTGGGTAGTTAGGTGGATAACCATAGTAGTATATTATTAAATTTTTAGGTATAATTATTGCATAANTTTCAGCGGCCCTCCTAGATACCCTTCGGCGACTGCGGACGCTTTGGGCATAGTCGAAGTCCTTCGGAGCTCCGGATACCAGGGTTATAAAAAAAAA
>OVAV01003250.1:0-10098 GCA_900406375.1 Iberis amara
TGCAAAATATCTTATAAACAATTCGAAGAGTATTCCAATTCGAACCGCAAAAGCATGATTTTTATGCCAAATATGGGAAACAGGAATCGAGACATTCGTTTTACCAAAGAAACACGGTTTAACAAAATCAAAATTTATAATCCGTAAGAAATTTTATGTCGTAAGAGAAACGAAACTGGTTTTGAAATCAAAACCCGTAAGAGAAAATACGAAGTCTAGTCAATTGGTTTTGAAATAAATGAAAACCAATTTCATTTCGTATTCTTATGACCAAACGCTTTTCTTGAGACATTTTGTGTTACAAATTGTTGGGTAAAAAATAAGACAAAACTAATAGATAAAGAGTTTCAAAAACCTGTTCGTGGCACTACCAAAACTTCTACATTTGCTTAGCCTTAATATAGGATTATATAATAACTTCCACTGACCAAACTTTCAAAGACTTTTTCAATAAACACAAAGACCTAACAAATTAACCGAAACATCCAACTTTTTCTACAAAAGGGTTAACTAAGAGAAAATACGAAGTCTCGTTTCGTTTCGTAAAGCTTCGTAAAACATCCAACTTTTTCTACACCGAAACCCTAACTTTCGAAAAACCGACGAAAAGAAGGAGGAAGAAGAAATAGAACTTACTTCACCATTTTGCAGAGAAGTCCACTCGCTTAATTAAACTCACTAATCTTCTGAGTTTTTTTTGCATTAAGGAAGAGGAGGAAGAACTCGGAATCGTTGAAGAAGAAGAAGGCGACGAAGGAGAGTGAGTTTGTTTTTTACTTTTTACATTAACCCTAATTTTTAACTGGATTTGGGTTAAATATTTAATTGGGTCGAATAATAACTAATTGGATCGGATCTAATTTGTTTTTGGGTGGGTTGAGTGGCAATTGATAGTAAATATATCAAAACAAGTTGATATTTTAGTAAATAACAAAAAAAAAGTGAATTAAAATAATTAAAAACAAAAAAAGTTTTATAACGAGGTTAGTTGAGATTTTCACTCTCTCGCGAAGGTTACCGGAGCTATTGATTCCAAAGGAGACTAAGATCTATGACCAAAATCGCAGAGGAACTTAGCATTGATTCCGAAAAGGCGAAAAAGAGTTGTTCATGATCTTGCTTTGAGTAGATAATCAAACTACTTAATCCAATCCATGGCATTACTCAGACTGTCAAGACAAAGAAACACTAAAGATGTAGTATATGCATTATCCATCAATTTGTATCCAAACTCAAACTTTCATCTCAAATTCTATCAACAAGTGAGATAAATCACAATCTATAAAAGAAATAAAGCTTGCTCTTAGTGATGATCTTCATGAATATTGCGAATTGCTGCAGTGATTTTCTTGCAATCAAACTCCATTGTCTTCATCCAATTCTCAAAATCTCCTATTTCCTATTCACAAAAATCCACAATGAACAAAACACACAAATAAACAAAAACTCAAACGAGTGATGAGAAACCTTAACGGCGCTATTAACGGCGTGAGTAGCGGCAAGCCACTGATCCGTTTGTTTGCCGAATCGCACCACCGTAACCGCCAGATTTCTTATCTCCGCCTCGATTCGTTTCTCGTTAACGAAACATTCCTCCACTCTTCCGTTCACAGCTTTAACAAGTAGATCCGCCGTTCTCGCCGCGTGTCTAATCGCCTCTTTCCTAGATCTCTCTGTTTCCAATTTTGCTTACTATGTGAATCTCAAAAGAATATTTGAAGAAATATTTCGATTTACATACCGGTCTTTTCTCGGAGCTGTAACGACGATCGACGGTTGTCATCGATCAGCTGTATAAGATTCGATTCTAGTGTACCAGTCTCATCTTCCGATCTCTCCTTCTCTGAAAATGGAAACACGAGCCCACGCGCCGCCGATATCGACATCGGCGTATTCATTTTTTTTTTTCTCCGGTTAATTGGTTCGGTAACAATTTAACTATTTGCGACTCTTTCTTTTTCTGTAATCCAAAATACCTTACAAAAAATTGTGTTGCACTACGCGCCGTTTATATTTCATGGAAACGTCACGCATTCTCGAGTTCCAGTTAACACTTTTTCATTTTACAATATACCAACAAAAAATAGTTTATGTTTCAAAAAAGCATACATTTTTAATTATTCCAAAAATATTATTAAAAATTTTTCTTTCCAAAAACACTACAAACATAAAATTCAATTTTTAAAAGTGTATAATTTAAATTTTTGAGTCTGAATTAATTAATTATAATTTAAAATTTAGTTTAAAAAGAGTTAGAATTTAAATTTATGATATTCTTGAAAATGAACATGTTTGTAATATTTTCAAAAAGATAAAAATATGTTGTATTGAACTTAAACAAAAAATATAATTTTTGTAAAATGATTTTTTATTAAACTTATAATAGTTCAGAGTTAGACTCGTACAAAATTCTTATCAGGACCCAGAACCGGTCCAACAAAAATAGTGGTCCTAATCGAGATAATAAAGTGTCATATCATTGGAAAACAAATATTTTCTATGTGGTCCAAATACCTATATATCTGAAAAATATGTGGCTTAAAAATCTATATTTCTGAAAAATATGTGGCCCAGATTTTTTCTCAAAAAAGTGTGGTCCTAAGCCTTGGCTTAACCCGCTTATGCCACGGGCCGGGCCTGTCAGGACCAAACTCACAACAACTAATTACAAGCCAAAAATACACAAAACTAAACAGGTCAGAAAGAAAATCCTAGAACTAATGCAGAGAACCTACATTACCAGTTATCCATGGACTGTAAATTCGCCAGAAAACAGGCGCCGAAACGGCTAGGCCGAACAAAAAAATAGAATATTCAAGAATTTTCTATATAAATTAACTTATACTCCCTCCGTTTTTTAATTGTCGCTTTAGTTATCATTTTTTTATTGCCAAAAGAATGTCGTTTTTGATTTTCAATGTATAAATTTAATGAGTTTGACTTTTCTAATCAATAGAATAATTGCAATACTTTTTTCTATTAGTTGATTTATAATATTTAATGTTATTTTTATGAAAAATATAAATTTTTTAATATGTGTGAAAAATCTAAAATGACAATCTAAAAAAAAACGGAGGAGTAACTCTTTAGAAATGTTGACATGATTGTTTAGTTAATAAATCCAAAACAAAATAATTTCTATATCGTGATTTAATTGACTGATTCTCAACAAAATTTAATTTGGTAAGAAGTAGACATTGGTCTTTGTGAGGGTGCATGCACGACGAAATGGCTTAGGTTCTTGAGAATCGGGCATACGATGTACGACCAAATTAAACCTACACTTACAATATGAACTNTTTTTTGTCAACTATTGTCTTTTAATAAAGATAAATCCGAGGAAAACGGGAGATGAAAGATACAGACACAGACACCTAAACAACGAAAACAACAAACGAAATACAAGGACAACGCCAAACAATAAAGCCAGTGAAGCTCTGAAAATGCGGCAAAGAAAACCTTCCCAAACAACCCGATTCATGGAATAACCCAAGCAACAAGCTAAACCCCAGGGGTACAATCACTTAAAGACTAATCCCAAGAGTCCCCATAATAGGAATAATTCTACTCGTAGAGAAGAGGACGCGGAGACCAATAAACGGACAGGGGAGGCCCTCACACACACACGAAGGAAGCGCCCATAAGCAGTCCAAGAGGAGGCGAAGTCGAGACACCGAAAGACACGACCTGGGACGCCAAATTGGTCTCACCAAGAAAATGGATCGATCAACCATCAAGTAGAAAAACGGACCAAATCTTCCTGCAGAGCTAGACACCCGGAGAAGGGCGGCTATCGATCGAAGACTGAGAAAGATCTGAGGCAAAGCTTAGTAGCAAGCGCAACCAAGTAAACGAGAGGCCGAGAAGCAACCCTTACCGAAACAAACAGAGCATAAACCACAAAACCAAGCTAAAACCGAGAAGGCAGAGACACGAGAAAAAAGGGAAGCGCCTACGAATCTACCATTCTAAAACGAAACTAGCCGAAGAAACACCTAAAAGCCAAAACCAAAACCCGATCATGGCTGACCAACCAGAGAGCAAAGGTTACAAACCCAACCAAAAAACTTCAGCACAAGAAACGCCACAAGCAAACCAGAGGAAATCTAACCAACACCCACCAACCTAGCCTTGCAACTATCCCCTTAACCCTAAGCGAAATCGCTCACGACCCGGCAAGCGACGGTAAAGAGCCACCTTACCCCACAGATCTGTACCCGGCAAAGAACTACACCAGCGACCAACCAGATCTTCGAAAAGGAAAGCGCTCTAACCTCCTTGGCCAAAATGATGCTGCAATCGCCAGATCTGGAGAGAAAGAAGAAAGCTCGGTCGCGCCAGAGAAGACCTCAAAGAGACACGAACTGAACACGCCGAGATAACCAGGAAAAGGACTAAGAAAGATGAAAGAAGAAAACAAAAGGGGACCGGCGGCGGCGCTAAGAAAGCCGCCGGCCACGGGTCAAGAGAAGCACAGGACTTTAACGAAGATCGGCTAGGGTTTCGGAAAGGGAGAGGAAAGGGCTTTGAAAATAACTAATACTAGTGGCCCTCCTCGACACCATACAATACAATATGAACTTTAGTCTTCATAATTTTTCTTATTTAAATGCATTTCCTTGCACGAGTATATATGGTGCAAGTCCACGAACATATATATATATATATATATATTATAATAGTATGCAATAAGTTTCTTTAAAGATTTTACAAAACATTAACGTATCTTAAGTTTTTAATAGATACGGTTTTGCCCATTCTAAAATCACTACTCGAGTGAAAGAGCTTTTTAAAAAAAACTATTTGCACCATATGTTTACTGTCTTTTCAAAGTTTAATTTTAAGTATTTTCATATTCTTAATCAATATTTTAGCTACAAATTCCATTTTTAATTTTAAAAATTTTATTAATTATCAAAATCAAATAATATGATATACTTAATTCAGGATAAAATAAAAAATAGTGACAAAAAAGGATAAAGTAAAAGATTATACTATTTTCTAGAAAAATCTTAAAAGATATTTAAATCGAAACGAAATAAATATACCAACAATGATATGTGCAAGTAATTATACTATGTCGAAATCAAAACCAAATATAATGTAAAATATAAGATTCTTGATTAACTGTTGGGTAAAAAGACTTTAGTAGAGTTTTGATTGAAAAAAAACTATATCGTGTACTTCTGAAACCTGTTGCAAAAGATTGAACACATTATATTGAAACGAAACTTTGAATACTTCTATTTATTGCACAAAAAGAAAACACAAACTTATCAAAGCCATTATGTTGTGTGTTAACTGTGAACAGACAAAGCATGAGCTGTAAGCCTTAAAGTAATATTCGGACTTAAGAAATCGATAATTTTGTAATTATTAAGAGCTTGTGGGTCTCTGTGTAATACTATTACTATATTAATTACTACTAGTATATATAATTGCGTCATGTTGATGACTCTGAAACTCTGTTACAGATATAAATAGATGCTGTTACAGTTAATTATTATTCAATTATATTGATCCACTAATCCCTTTAATTAAACTTTGCTTTAAATTAATACATGGGAAAGCTCATTCCCAAATTAATATGTTAGTCAACGCAATCATTTAATGTTAAATCTGACCTAATTTAATAATCTCATAACTTAAATAGTTGAGTCTCTTGAATTATCCAATATTCTACCACTATAATATTAATATATATTCTAATTATTTTTCAATTTCTCTTGATAAACTTTCCCTTTTGATATAGTTTTAGATTAGCTTCAACATACATTTTAATGAGTATTTTAGCAATTTAGGTATTCTTTATTTTTTTAATTTACAAATGAAACCTTTTGTTTTTTTAATTAGGAACGTATGTATTTTATTTTTTTAATTTAAAAAATAAATATTTTTAATTCACTATTGCCATAAATAATTTACTATTCACATTTTTATTATTCATGATCACTATATAATTATTCACCATACACAAAATAAAAATGTATATATATAGAATTTTAATTATTTTTAACAATTTATAAAAAATGTAGTCTATCAACCAATTTTCTTTATTTTAATTCCTTATATGTTTCATATATATCTTTTTTTTGTTAAAAAAAATGTTTCGTATATACCAGATGATTTTTTTAGTCAATTATTTCGCTTGATATGATGTTATCAACCTCATCATATGTAAAATTGCATCATGGGTTCACTGTCCTTTTATGTTCGTCCAAAATACCATGAAGCAGCCTTACATGGCGTGTAAGAAAATCTCATCCCGTGTAAAATATAACCTTATAACATTCAGTCAATGTTTTGTACTAGTTAACATAATAGATGTTTTGTACTAGTTAACATAATAGTAGATTAGTAGTTGACAAGAAAAAAGAAGATAACAGTATACAAATTTGCATATAATAATATAAACTTCACCCCCCACAAAAGTATCTTACTCATATATCAAATGGCATGCATATGATGAAATTGATAAATTCCTTGAAATACCATTAAAGAAGTTTAAATTTCGAAAATACCACACTCCCAAAAGTTTCAAAAATACCACTCATAAATGTTCCAAAAATACCACAAACATAAAAAGTGAATTTTAAGGGTTTAGAATTTAAAATTTTATGTTTGGATTCACTAAATAGAGTTTAGGATTTAGTTTCGAATGATGTAGGGTTTGGTTTTGGGGTTTTAGGGTTTAAAAGTTTTAAAGCAATTTCAAATTTTATGGTATTTTTGGAACAAAAACATTTTTATAGTATTTTTTTAAGAAAATATAGTATTTAACTTTTGGGAGTGTGTGATATTTTTGGAATAAACCTAATTTTGTGGTATTTTTGAGAATTTTCCGATAAATTTTGGTGGTAATAATTTTTTCTATAATTTGTTAGAAAAATATAAACTCTTGAGTAACGAACTATAATGGTAACATCAACAAGTTGAACTCCGCACGTCACCCTTTGATTATATATAAGGGGTTTTTTGAATAGTAACTCACTTGGGTTTGCTATTTTGTAAAATACCCTTTTCTTTGTTTTTGATATAGAGTGAATGGTGTATTTTTCAAAATTTGAAACTCAAAGGATGTATTTTTCCTAATTTTCTCTATATAAAATCCAACAGTAGGAGCTAGATGTTAAATTATATGTATATATATAATACAGATTAACTTGAAAGGCAAAAGACTTGAACGTGTCTTACTGTCTTGCATAACACATTCACACTCATTTCTCTTAACCCTCAAAGCATTTGCATGTATTTGATCGATATCATATATACCGAACGCAAAATGTAGGTTTTGACCACTAATAATTTGTAGAATAACAAAGCAATATTTTGTTGACAGAAATAAATAAACTTATTTCTGTAAAAAAAAAATTAAACATTCCCTCCGTTTTTTTAAAGATTGTCATTTTAGAATTTTCATACATTAAAAAATTTATGTTTTCTATTAAAACAAAAAGTATTTTAAATCAACCAATAGAAAAAAGTACTGCAATTATTTTATTGGTCAGATTAGTCAAACTTATTAAATTTCTGCATTAAAAACCCAAAACGGTATTTTTTTTTTGCAACAAAAAAATGATAGCTAAAATGACAATCTATAAAAACGAAGGAAGTAGTGACTAAATATATACTCTCTCTCAATATATAAATATATATACTATATGATATTTTATCTTTCTTTTTTCACATATATGATGTTTTATCTACAAGTACAAAGATAAAATATATATTTCTCTTTGAAACATGCATGTTATTTAGTGTATAACAAAAATTTCAACCAACCAATATAAAATATGTGTAATAATTGGTACAATGTATTTAATAGCTCCTAAATTTGCATATATTTTTAAAATTATGCAATTCTTGATTGCTAGTATAACTAAAAGATATCACGCCTTAACTAATTATAATTTTATTTTTTTTACGAAAAAATAAAATAATACCAATTATAATATGGATGAAAAGTGAAAACTCAACTTCTAGCATATGAGGGCTATAACAATATTATCAAAGACACACAAAATATATTAAGAAAACATATAATTCTGAAATTTAATCAAAGTAATGAACATTATTATCACTAGACATAGAATTACTATATCCAGCCACCGAAGATGGAGGAGGATTATAAATAGAATTATTGGTAGCAGATGAATTAGAAGAAGACGACGAAACCACCATCGAAGGAGACGGTAAAGAAGCTGGTGGAGTAGGTGGTGGAGCTGGCTGAGACAACAACAACAACCTTGGTGGTCGTGGAGGAGGCGGTGGTGGTGGTGGTGGTAGGAGATTAATAGCTGCCGCAAGAGCAGAAGCATGATGATCAGTGACTGATGTTGTTGTAGTAATATTGTTGAAGTTGTTGTTGTTGTTTTGAAGGTATTTGTGACGGAGGATGTCTGTACGGACGGTGGTTAGTTCGGTTTGGAGAGTTTGAATGTGGTGTTGAAGAGCGGAGATTGCACCCATGCAACCGTAAATTGGATCTCTAAGTCTTAAGTTTGCTTCGTATACTAAACTGTTTGCTGCATCTCCTCTCTGACTTTCTCCTACTTCCTACATTTAATTTACATTCATATTTTATATTTCTTCCGTTTCAACAATATAAAATTCTTTTATATAAAAGCACCTAGATTAAAAGAAATTATAAAACTTTTAAAAATATACTTCTTCCATTTCAAAATATAGTCTTTTATTTAAGTACAAACATTAAAAAAAATTAAAAGAAAAAACTCTTTAAAACATGTTATTAATGTACAATTAATTAAATACTATTCAATCAATTTACAAAAACTGTATAATATAGAATTTTGATAAGATCTTATATTTTGAAACAAAAGAACTCCTTCTATTTCGAAATAACTGTTGTTTAAGGTTAATTCACACTAATTAAAAAATTTTCATTTTCCATAATAGAGGGAGTATATTTTATATTTTGAAATGGAGTACAATTATAAATAGTTTAACCAATCAATAATAAGATTGTATAATATAATTGGTTGTAAAATAGTTAATAGATTTAAAAATTGCATAGTATTGTGTGAAGATTTATTATTTTGAAAAAAAATATATATTTTTGAAATGGAGACTGTTTATTTTTAACCAAATAGATCTATAAGATCTGATTCATAACTAATTTCTATAATGTGGGTTTTGCAACTATGTGGAGTCGAATTCGAATGGAAAAAAGGTAGAAATAGACTTATAAGCATTTAATCAAATTCACTTCCCCTTTCATCATATATAAAAGGTTATTCCTATTTTTAATTAATTTTTATCTTTTTATAGAAAATGTTATGGAATTTTTTAATGACGTAACCTTTGATTCCTTTCACAACGTGTGCAACTACCTAAGTTGTTATTAGAAAAGCCAAATGTGCATATAAAATCTAGTAGATAAGAATTTTTACGAGAAGAGTTTTCTTTCATTATGATAAAAACATTAAGATATACTTTTTCATTATGATGATCTTTTTATATAAAAAAAACATTAAGATATACTTTTTCTTTTTAGAGTTAATGTCTTTTAAATTTGTTTCACACATATTAAAATTTCTATTAAATTTTCTTTAAAAGTGAATTGGCTATTTATACTCTTAATTAGATTAATATTAATAATTGCATTATAAATTACAAAAACTCTTAATTTTAAAAAAAATACAATTCTAAAACGAGTAAAACATAGGTAATATATGTGTATATATGTATTTGTAATATTGGTTTAAACAAATGTTGTCACTATGTTATAATGCAAAGTCAAACCTAATATCGCATTAATGAGTAAGTTGTATATGGGAAAAAAATTGTACGAACAAAAAAAAACAAATTTCACATAATCTATATATGTGCATCTTGATATCTAATATGTACGTTGTACCTCTATTAATTAGATAAACCACTTTGGATTATATATAACAAATCGACTATATTTTAATTTGAAAAATATTGATTTGAACAAAATTTAGAAAGATCAAGTCAAACAAAAAAAAAGTGATATGATATGGATCCAAAAAATTTAATAATCATTAGTATAGAAATATATGTTAATGTATATATGTAAGTACCAGAAGCATCTTGGAGACGTTACTTGCACCAAAG
>OVAV01003251.1:0-10098 GCA_900406375.1 Iberis amara
AGTCATGTTGTTATAAATGGTGCTATGAATTGGTCTAAATACGAAGAAATGTGGGATTGTAATTGGTCGTATCGCACGAGGTGTGAGTTCGGGACTGATGGTTGAAGGACCAATAATCCGACCCATCTCTCTTTGTTATTTGGTCACGTAGGGGCTGGTTGGTTGTNGATAGTTAATCGAGATTGTTGAAGAATGGAGCTTGATCGGAAGGTAGTAAGTCGAACTTGTTCTTATTACAAGGTATGTGTTAAGCTAAAATTAGTGTTATTACATATGTCAATTAATTGATGAGAATGTATGATGCTTATGGAAAGAAAACTATAGTTTGGTTATATAAAAATATAAAACCTCAAGAAGGTTCGGTTAAGGCTAACCGAGTTTGAATTTTTCCGCCTCAGATTTAGAAAAACCGGATCAGGGTGTTGCACATTTACCAAATTAACTTCAATCCTTATTATAGATTGAAGATGAACTATCTTTAGCAATATATGCATATATCATAGTAATTTTACTTCTCTTTTAATAACGTGAGATTTAATGTAACTTTTAGAGACGTAGGAGCTTCAAAATACATTAAAAAAAATCATTGAAGTTATTTCTAGTCCTAAATTTTTGTTCTTTTAAAAATCCCATATATGTGCAATTTTTATAAAATCAATTATGAAAATCACATTTGTCTTAAAATAACAGTCAACAGCAAAATACTAACCAATCTCCATATATTACAAAAATATTAATTTTACAATAAGACGAGTTTAAACCCACCATGCAACAGACCATACCAGCATAACCACTTGGACTAAATATACTACTGTAATTCTCCAGGTTTTCGGAGAGAACCCTAAAAGCAATCAATGTTTATAGTAACAAATGAAGAAAATTTCAGTTTTGAAATTTATTTCCATCCCCTTAAAGTAAATAATAGCATATAGTATCTACGTCATCTAGAATGTGTAAAAAGAAGTTTCCAATCTATTCTTTTGCATTACGCTTGTAAACATGATTGATGATGATGATTCTTCTTAAATTTCAAAGACAGAAGAGTTCAAAAAAGCTAAGGCAACACAAGAATTAGAAGTAAAAGGAATCAGGCTTTAGATTTTACCGGAACTCCAGCTTCGACTCGCTTGATCTCAAAGATGAGCATCCTCCACATCTTTAGTACAAACATTTCAGCTTCTTCGTCTAGTATTGATTGCAACAGCTCAAGCATCTGAGATGCCTTCACGTGTTGTTGAGTGTTCGACACAATGAAATCTACCAGTGTCGCTTCCTCTTCTCCAAGAAACTCCATGATTTTCTTTGAGATCCATGGCCGCATTCTTTCGTGCAATTGATGCTTTTCAATAAGGCGAAAGATGTTAGCACCAATACAATGAGATAAAGAAGAGAATCTTTGAATAGCTTACCTTATCATACATAGCCCAGTTTATCTCGTAAGAAAATAATCCTTCCTTTGTCTTTGGGATTGTATCTATCAATTGTTTCGCATCCATATGCTTCTTACTATCAGGCATCTTTGCTTTTCCAGGCTCTTTAGCGTCTTTTGTTGGACCACCATGCCCGTCACTTCGGTCCCTGGCTCTGTCTCTATCTCTGTCTCTTTCCCTTTCCATGTTCCTGTCCCTGTCTCTGTCTCGATGGGTTCCTTTATCATGAGAACGTCTGCTCCTCTGTTTTTCAGTTTCTGTTGTCTCTTCCGTGGGATTAGTACTCGAGATTCGTTTTGCAAATTCAGCAGCCGCAGCCAAATGAGGTGGTGTAAGCCCTGATCCACCTTGGGCCACTGCCTCTTGTTCCTCGGTTGTGTAATCTATAGGAACCAAAGGTTTCATCTTTTTGTCCTTATGTGCTTCGTCTTCATCCTCCTCATAAAAAACAGAAGGCACAGATGTCCGCTTTCCGGATCCCACAAGCCCAAATCCCAATTTCTTGGAGGGAGCATGTGCATCTGATCCATTATTGTTATCAACAGCCATGGACATTTCGTTACCAGAACCATTTTGCTCAAAATCTGCGCTTGGCAAAGAGAGGGGAGCTATTAGAAATAGAAAGAGAGACCGAAAAGAACCATAACAACGGATAACACAGTGAGGAAATAAACTCCTTACTAGCTGCATGGTGTTCATGAATAGATTCACCGACAATTTGAAGAGCTGCCTTATGATCGTTTTCAATTGGTGATGTCTGGACCGGTTCACATCCAATAGCTGTCTGTCCAGAAAGAAGCCTTAAGGCATCTAGTTGCTGTTGCTGCAACTTTTGCTCCTCAGCATTCTTCTTCGCCTCAGCAGCCTCTTCCTCTTCTTTCAATCTATCAGCTAAGTCATCCTCCTTCTCTCTCAACCGCCGTCTTCTTCTCTCATCTATTGCAGCTCTATGCCATCTCCTTCTCGAATCATCATCGTCTTCATCTTCATCTTCCTCGTAGCGGATTTCCTTTTTCCTCTTACGCTCTCTATCTTTCTCTTTCTCCTTCTCATATTGTCGTTCCTTCTCCTTTTCTCTTTCTCTTCGTTCCCATTGTCGAAGACGCGCCTGGTAAGCACGCTCTGCATCCTCAAGTTTCCTCCTATGCTCCCTCTCTTTTCTTGCTCGCTCTCGTTCAGCCTCCCTCTCGTATCTATCCATTTCTTGCTCCTTCTCACCTATGTCTCTGCTTCTTTGGTCATTTCTCCTATTCCAATCAGGTGAACTTGAGTCAAGCTTATTTTGTTCTTCAGGATTCTCAACATCATTTGCAGAATCTACATGAACAAGAAAGCTTATTAGACAATTGATATAACTTAAAGAGAATTTGGCAGCCAGATTTAAAAATGTAAAAAAAAAAGATAAGTGGAGGCGAAAACAGACCACTCTCCTTAGATTTGATAGCAAGTTCCCAGCCTGAACCATCAGCAGGTGGTGGTGGGGGTGGTGGAGGCAGAGGGTTAGTCTTTAACCTTTGTTCTATAGCACTTTTAATCTTCTCCATAGCCTCTCTGTCAGCTTCTCGCTCTTCTTTTGTTAGAACTGCAGCATTTGCGATATCAATGTTTTCTCTACTTTTTAGTTCTCCATCCTTCCCCTTCTCCCCACCCTCAGCATTTTCTCGCTCCTTCTCAGGACCTTCCCCGTGGTTCTCTTCAGATTGACTTTCCTTGGATTTTTTTCCATTCTCTATTTTTTTCTCAACATATTTTAGCAAGTACTCTTTTGTTGCTTGATTAACATTCACCTACCAACCATATAAAAGAAAATATGAGGATAATAGTAAGTGATACCTTAGAAGCTTAGCATATATATCTAGATTGATACGCAAAGGAGCATCAACTTGGAAGAACTTAAACATAATTTGAAAAGCAAGTGGAGAGATCCACGATTACCAAAAGCTCTTGTCCATCTATATTTAGTTTGGTCAGTAGGCGTATTGCACGGAGAATCCCTTCAGCTGTTTCAAATTCATAGAATCCAAAACCTTTAGGTTTCTTGGTGGTGGGATCTTCTGCACGTAAACAGTTTTTGACATGCCCACAAAACTGCAAAAAACTAGCAAGATTAATTCTTGAGAAAAAGGAAAAAGAAAAATAAGTAGAAGGTAATTATGAATCAACATGAACATAAACAGCCTTTAAAGCAGTAGAAAGTAAATAAAAAAAGCAGATAGAAAGAAGAAAACAAACCTCGAGAGTAGACATCATAAAGTCATTTTCCACAGTTGCTATCTTGCCAATGTATATTGTGGTCTGGGGCTTCTCCGCGGGTGTTGCAAAAGGAACAGAAGGTGGTCTAATCATAGGAGGCATTACAGGACGAAGACCAGGCATCCCTGGTACAGGAGGGCGTGGAGCTAGTTGAACAGAACCGATTGTACCAGGTGGGCGCATAATAAAACCAGGACGAACCATTGCTGGATATGGCGAAGGATACCGGAGAAGTCCTGCATGAACAAAAGAAAAAAATTCTCTGCCAATTCATCAATAAATGCCTTTCATCTTAATATATCTAGAAAACTGTACTAGCGTAAATTAAAAAAATCATGAAGACAGAATTGAGAAACTCATTTCATATCGTTACCACAAACTAGAGCAAATTAGATATGCACAACAGGGGCAGTACAAATACCACCCAGCTGAACAGAGAACCTGAGGGAAACATTGAGAAGATAACACCAGTTTGTAGTAATTATTACCAGATTAAGTAGTAGGCAAAGAGATAAGAATCTACAACCATCTGACAAACGTTGGACTTAAGATAATTGACTATCCAAACGCTGATCAACTCATGGCCACATAGAACTTATAGGAACTAGTGTTTACCATCATGTTAGATTCCGGGAGGAGCTTGACCACAGGTCCGCAGGTTGAAAACAAAAAAAGAGAAACATGTGCAAGATGTAACGGAAGGTGTAATTTGAAAGAATTGCAATACCTCAAAACCAAGACCAAGGAGAACTCACTGGCTAGAAATGCTTGCATCCGGCTAACCCAATCAAATTCAAAGTTCTTAAAAGTTCAACTTAACATAGATACTGGAGAAAATTGGGGATCATGAGGCAAATCTTTCAAGAACCTCTAGGCCAGCGGTTTCGTTAAAAAATGTGAAGAATGTTATCTTTTTACACTAACTAACAAAAATTAAGGAGAGAAAAGAAGAACAAAAAAAGCAAATTTGCGCATACCACAATGAGGGAGTCGTAGAAAGTGAGTCCCTACCCAATATTTGATGCCTTGCAACCATTCTCAACGGGACACAATCAAAACGCTGTAGGAGAAAACACCCGGTCATCGGTGTCCCTGTTCTAGTTTTCTCCCTTAATTCCTCTTTTAGTAAACTTTTTTCTACTTAAAACCTTTTAATCTCATCTAACTACATCCACATATATCACTACTTTCTGAATCATACACGGAACGCAAAATACCACGGAAATCAATTTTTACAACCTAAATTGCAGAAATTAAGCAACAGATAATGGTCAAGAGAGATAGGAGAACCCACCCGGAGGAGGAATGGAACCTGGAGGAGCAACACCATGAATTCCGGGATAACCATTGGCCATAGGCGGGAAAGGTCTCATACCAGCCGGATTCGGAAGCTGGCCAGGCTGCTGCAGTTGATACGTAGCTATCGGAGGCATGGATCCTGGAGCCGCCATAACACCACCAGAGCTCACGCCAGGAGGGGGAACTCCCGAGTTAGGGTTTTGAAAGTTCGCAGGCGTAGTGAACTGCATACCGGGACGGAATGGTGGTGGAGGAGGAAGACCGGAGATAAGTGAGCCAGGAATCTGAGACGGAGCATAAGGCAGACCAGGTTGAATGACGGGTGTTTGGGTTGAGTCGAGAGTAGCGACTTGCGGCTGCGAAGGTTGTAGAGCCGGTGGTGTTGGTGAAGGATTTGGATTGGAAATCGGAGCAGTGGGATCTGATTTAAGCGAATTGCGATCTTCAGTGGCCGGGGAAGAAGAATCGTCGGCCATGGGAAGTATCGTTGGGTAAAGCTTTGGTGATGGACTAACAAAATCTTCGTCGAGTCTGTATATTTGCCCTAGAAATCAAACTCCAGTTTTATTTTTATCTCTCTGTCAAAATTAGACATTGTATATTTACACGTGTGTATATCATAAGCATTTTTTTTTAAATTCTTGCTGAGAAATACTTTTTCAATCTCAATATCGGTTCGATTTAGATTAATTTTTTTCGATTTTTGCAATTTTTTATTTATAATAAATAGTTAATGTATTCGAACCATATCTATTTTGATTCGGTTTGAATACTTTTGGTTTTCGATTTTTACAAAAAACCATATATATGTTATTTTGTATATATACATTTAAAATTTTAGTAAATTTGTGGAAAATTTATTTAATTGGTAAACTATTTTTGTACATATTTTTATGTAAAAGATGTGATAAATGTATTATTCACTAAGTTATAAGAAAACATATTTATAGTGGTTCCATAAGAGACGAGAGAAGTTAAAAAGTAATAAATAAACAAAATTAAAAGTTGAAATGATAAAAAAAACACAGAAACTATTGGCTTTCCTCGTATTAATGGCAATCACCTAACAAGAGCAATCTCTAGATTTTGGTGGATCTCAAATAGAAAGACACTTTCCGATCTGATTTAATATGTGGGTCAACTTCCAGTTGTATCGTTTAGGAGTCCACAAATCAAGGTGGAGTGGTTTCAGAAAGCATAAATTATGATGGTCAAGGTGGAGATACTTCTAAATCAATGTCTAATCAGTATTTGAATCGACGTCAGAGTTAGATAACCAACATGAGTTTGGTGATAACTAAGAATATGGTGATGAACATGATTCTAGTGATGAACATGAAAATTAGAATGACAGTCTATTGATAACTACTTGCTGGCAAGAGACAAGGGAAAAAGGGTCATCAAACCATCATTCAGGTATGAAGGTTCTGATTTTGTTGCTTATCTTTATCAAGTGTATAAAGTATTGAGCTGGATGAACCTAAATTAGTGGTTGAAGCAAGGATAAGTAGTGACTGGAATAAGTGGAAATCAGGTCATGGTATAGGAAATGCAATCTCTAAGTCAGGATAAGACTTACGAGATTGTACCAAAGCCAAGAAAGCAGAAGATTGTTGGGTGTAAATGGATCTTTAAACAAAGGAGGGTATTTCAGGAGTTGAAGAGCCTAGATACAAGGCAAGACTTGTAGTTAAGGGATTTACACAGGTTGAGGGAGTGGCTTATAATGAGATATTTGATCATGTGGTAAAGCATGTGTCAATCATGATCATATTGTCAGTTGTGGTAAGTTTCAATATAGAGTTAGAACAACTAGATTTGATAATTGCTTTGTTACATGGTCCATTGGATGAAGTCATCTACGTGATTAAACCAGAATATACATAAGGGAAATGAAGACAAGGTATGTCTCCTAAAGAAGTTTCTATATGGGTTGAAAGAGTCTCTCAAGCAGTGAAAACAGAAGTCTGATGACTTCATGAAGTCACAAGTGTTTCAGAGGACCAAAGATCCATGTGTATACACCAGGAGATCATGTATTGATGATATGATTTATCTCAAGCTATATGTTGATGACATGCTTGTTGCAACCAAAGACATGGAGAAGATAAATATCTTGAAGGCAAGCCTGAAAACTAAATTTGAGATGAAGGATACCAACAACTAAAATCCTTGGTATGGATATCATCAGAGACAAGAAGAAAGGTATCATGAAGTTGTCGTAGGAAAGATATCTCAAATAGGTTCTCAAAATATTTAACACGAAAGATTGCAAGACTGTTGTAAGTCCTATCAATTCATAGTTCAAGCTCAATAGTGTGACTCAGGAGGAGCTGGTAACCGAGTCATAGTTGATGAGCTCAATTCCATATGCAAGCGTTGTTGGGAGTATGATGTACGTTATGATTGTATTAAGAATTTATTTAGCTACTTTACTTCATACCAATGAACTCTTCATGGATTTTCCATGAATATGTTGACCAGTCCAAAAGCATAAGGATTTTCCATGAAGAGTTCATTGGTAGGAAGTAAAGTGGATTATGAGGTACCTAAAAAGAGCATCCAATGTATGTCTCATGTTCACAAAATCAGAAGAATTTGATATTAAAGGATTTCATGATTCGGATTACGTCACATACTTGGACAGAAGAAGACATATGCCAGGCTATGTATTCAAAGTTAGTGAAAACACTGTGAGCTGGAGATAAACTCTTCAACATGTTGTAGCTCTATCATCAACGAAGGTTGAGTATATGACTCTCACAAAGGCAACTAAGGAAGGTATTTGGTTGAATGATAATTGCCGTCGACTGGGGTTTAGTTCTAATAACTTCAAGTTGAATTGTGATTCACAAAGTGCAATTCTCTTAGCTAAGAATTCAATTCACCATTACAAAACAAAACACATTATTTTTAAGGTTCATTTCATCATGAATAAGGTTGATGATGGTTCAGTCAAAATGCAAAAGTTCCACACTTCACTAAATCTAGCTGATATGTTGATGAAGTGTCTACTAGACAAGAACTTTGAGAAGTGTCTGGTAACACTCAACGTCATCTCCTGATTTTGAAGAAACAGAAGTGCGAGATGTGTTGTTGATTCTTCATCTTGCAACATCAAAGAACTAGAAGGTCAATTCTGGAAGAAACGAATCAACAAAGGTTATCAGTCAAAAGGTCAAATATAACGGTGAGACAAATTAGGCAAAAACGAAGATCAAGAAACTGATGCTTTGGGTTGAGAATTTTGGGTCGGGTAACTCGACCCTTCATGTACCCGACCCGAATTTACGGGTAAGGGTCGGGTACAGGTAATGATAATTACCCATTTCGGTAAAGAATTTTTTTTAAATGGGTATGGGTCGGGTAAGGATAATTATTCGGATACTCAAATTACTCCTTTACCTAATTAAAAATTTAAACTTATTTCAAAACCTAATTATAATAGTATTATTTTATTAATATATATTTTTGTATTAAGAATATATGAAATCTATTAGAAGTAAAAAAAAATTACATAGTTGGTTATTTATATCATATTTGCGTTTTTGTAATTTTTTTGTTCAATTTGATAATTAGTTTCTATACGATGTAGTGTTCTAACTAAACAATATACTATTGTAAAATTTTGACACGCTATTACTTAAAATAATTGTAGTAAATTTTTACTTTCCATTACCCGAACATTTTTTTAAAAATTACTTTTCCAACATTATCCGAACTGGATAGTAATTTTATTTACCCGACCCTAACCTTACCTGACCCGATACCCGAGTTATCCGACCCGAACTCTAACGAGTATATTTCATGTAGTAATTTTGTATACCCTAATTACCCTTATCGTACCCATACCCATAATTACCCGACCTATACCCGAAATGAACACACCTAATTGATGCAATGTTTGAAGTTTCAATCAACAGGGTAAACTGTCAAAATTGTTGTCAGGTCAGACAAGAAGAACAACATCGACGGTATAGTCGGAAGCTGTTATGGTGTCATTGTTGGAAGATGAAAGATCGAGGAACCGTCGACATTTATTGCATCACATTCATCAACCAACTGTGAAGATCTTTGTCTTCTGGGAGAACACTTGTAAAAGGTGATCTGAGAGACAATTATCAGTATAAACAACATCTGCGACAATTAATGGTGATGACTGACTGATGTCGTGAACGATCCATTAACAAATTTTCAAGAGAAAGAAGAAGAAGAAGAAGGTGATCTTGCTTGGCCCAAAGCTCAAGGTGGAGATTTGTAGCGTTGTGAGTTTGAGCCTTGCATCACAACTTACGCTATAGGATTTTTGGACCTAAAATTAAGTGGTACAATTTAAGCCTACTATTTATGTGAAATCCTAGCTAGATTTTACTATAAATACAAGTGTTTTTCAAGTCAAGGGGTACATGGGGGAAAAACATTAAACGACTAAGGCAACAACTTCTTATTCTCTGCAACAATGACCAAATCGAAGGAGGAGAAATTGTACGGTATTACCCATATATAATTTGGTATATACTAGAAAACTAGGAATAACCTAATTTTTAACAATAGGCTGTGCGGCCTCCGGAAACCCTGGAGCTTGTGCAAAAGGAGGCTTTTGAATGGTTCTGGATTATAGGTGGAGATAGACAACAACCAATATGTCATTCAGAGCTAAGTTGACTGGAGGAATCTAACTATCATATTGCATGCTACATAGATGGATCCTGGAAGCAGGAGATATCATTAACGAAATAGGATGTATACTATAATTTCAAGATGGGACAACATATATCATGGGTTTACATAGAACTAAATGAGGTGCATATCCTCTTCATGTGGAATTGTTTAGTCTTTTTTTTCCTCAATAAACTGCTAATATAAATAAGATGATACAACGAAAGGAATACAAACCACTTTAACCAAAAAATTAGGAGAGATTTGCTTCGTCTTGAATGCGTGATTGGAGCCAAGCCGGACCTCCTAAAGCTAGATAGGATTGGAGCATACCATATTTGGACACACTTTTGGCAATAGCTCTGGCTAAGGAGTTGGCTGAAGAAGAAGCGGAGAGGAAAGAACATGATGAAAAGGAGGCAGCTACAGTGGAGATCTTCTGAAGTAAGCTTCTATA
>OVAV01003252.1:0-10091 GCA_900406375.1 Iberis amara
TCAAATTTGAAGTGTCACACACTTCAAATTTGAAGTGTAATTTGAAGTGTCCCTTTGGAGATGCCCTAACACAATAATTTTCTCCTGCATGCACCCGATCACTCTTTTGCACACGCTACTGTCTTTTCATATGTGGACATGGCAAATCCCACCTAAGATAAAGTTGTTCTAGTAGCAACTCCTTCATGATGGTTTACCAGTTCTTACTAATCTTATTAAGCGTGGTTTTTCACTTTCAGCTCTCTATCCTCAGTGTGGGGACGAATTAAAAACTACCAATCATATGTTCTTCCATTGTCGTGTTAGTAGAGAAGTTTGAGAACTTTCTCCCCTTTACCGCATCGTAAATGACTACCTATCTTATGATTTTCTCTCTGATAATGTCTCATCCTTATTGACCTTTAACCGTGGGCGGTCCCACGTACAAATTATCTAGTTTAGTTGAACCATCTAATTTCTGCATTTTTATACTCCCTCCGTTTCGAATTACTTGTCTTTTTAGAGTTTTGCACACAGATTAATAAATCTCTTTTTTCTATAAGAACATCATTAAATATTCTAAATCAACCAATAGAAAAAAATCCTGCAATTAGTCTATTGGTCAAAAAAGTCAAACTCATTTAATTTCTGCATTGAAAACCTAAAACGACAATTTTTATGAAACAAAAACTTAACTCTAAAACAACAACTAATTCGAAACGGAGGAGTATTAAATATCTTATATTGTTACTAAATATTGTCATTGTGATTTCCTTTTTTGCACCTGTTTCTATTTCAAGTTTTTTTGACCAATTATTTTTTTAATCTCTTTTGCATTCATAATTCTTTAACAAAGAATGAAAAACAAGTATACCTTTGAATTCCTATATTTAATCATCAATATGATTAATATTACATTGAAATCACAATTAACATTTTATATTTTTATCTCTAACAAGTATTTAAATTTTAGGCAAAAATATAGTTTTGGGCTATTTTTCAAAACATAGATTTAACTATTTTAATATATTTTATTAAATTCAAAATTTTCTGTAATTTTTTTCAAATTTATACAACTGCAAACAATGAAAAAATTAATAATATTATATGCTTTTATATATATATATATATATCTCATTTGTTTAGTATTATTTTAATCTAAATGTTGAACCAGATAAAATACTTTTCTGGGACCGCCACTACCTTTAACCCAACCCAATCTCATATTACTGATTCTAGTATAGAGGATATGGAAGAGTAGAAGTGACCTGGTATTCAAAGATAAGAAATGGTTTATTCTAAAAGTCATAGACAAAACTCTGGTTGATAACTATTATCGTTCAATGTCTATTACTTGGATCCCGATCCAATAATGCCTAATATTGCAAATACCATTCCACAATTGGAACCCAATATTGGGCACCTTCCCTACATTTGTTTGGTGGATGGTTCCTAGAGATCCTTCAAGGACCGGGGCTAAATTACTTCGAGATAAATTTTATAATAATAATAATTTTTGATATGTACAAGTTATAAATCCATCGGCTCTCTGCACTTATCTCTTTCCACCGTAGCCGACGCATATTGCGAGCCATCCAGCACACTTAACAACTTGGTTATCGACATATACATTATCGGTCAGACAATGCCACTCTAATCCATGATCTTTACCAAACTCGAGAATCGCTAACCTCTATATCACTGTCGACATCGAATATTGTAGTCCTATGCCAAGACATCTTATCTATTTTGTATCTAGACATTCCTTATATTTTCTCTTTTGTAACTAGGCACTGAAACAATGTTGCAGATATTTTAGCTAACCTATCTAGACGATATCGAACTCCTACCATCATTCGATGTATTTTATAATTATTGCATTAATATATTACATTGACAAAAATGTACACTGAGACAGCCCTAATATTTCTTTTTGAAACTCTCGCCTCCTCCTCCTTCTCTCGTCTTCGATTTCGCCGTCTAGGACCGTCGTTCGACTGCCTCGTGCAAGTCGACACTGATCCTCTTTTCTTCGTATTGTTTTAGATCCCTTGGTGTTTTTCATTTATGTTTTCTTTCTCAAAATATTTTCCCAAGACCGGGTGGTTCACTACAAGAATTATTTAATATTCTGACCACATATGTAGTCGGCAAATTGACGGAAGAAGCTTGTTCAAACCACTTTCCGACTAAAGAGAAGTAGTCGGTAACTTTTGGTCGTAAACGTGTATTAGTCAGAAAATTGTCAATCATAAGCGACAAAATTGTTAGTCGGAAATTTGGTCGGGATAATTGGTCGGAGATTTGTCGGTAACACCTCCCACTAATTTCCGACTATGTGTTCTAGTAGTCGGTAAATGGTGGGTAATATCTCTCGCCGCCATCGGACTCTATGTTCTTTACCACCCTCGTCCACCGTCTTTCTCAGTCCCATCTCTCCGTATCCACCGCTTCAATCTCACCACAACCATCGATGCCTCCACCGCACATATGTCTTCTCTCTTCAACACTAATCACCAAAATTCCTAACTCTCATTTCACCTACAACTACGAACCTTTTTCAGTCTCTATTGTGACTAATCCATATGAGATCTTTCTCGGAAACGACACTATTCCGGCATTCTTGAGTGGTGAAAAGAATCTGACATCGTTTAGAGCGATTTCAGTGACATCGACAGAGGCACTTGAGTTCGATTTTGGAGAAATATCGGGTTTGAAATCGGATCTGAGAACGCAAGAGAGTTGGGGAAATTGTTAGAATGGGAAAATTGAAAAGCAAGAGAGTTGGTATCGCGTACTTAGATAAAAGGGAGTGTACCTAAAGGTAAAGCTCCATCAATGGTTTCGTAGAAGATAATGGAATCGACAATTTCCAGACTATTATACCGACTAATTATCGATCAAAATATTACAGTTTTTTAATTGAAAAATAATCCAAAAATACCGACTAAATAACGACAATGAATAAATCTCGTTGATTAGAGGTCAGAAAGTTTTCTAACTATTTTCCGACCAAGTATTATTCCGACTATTTTCCGACGAAATTTGCTGTTAGTCGAAACCTCGTCGATAATTGGAGAAATAATTTGCCGACCACCATATTGGTCGGAAAGATTGGTCGGATTATGCATACTCTTCTTGTAGTGGTTATGCGGTGGTTGGGGAGTTCAAGACAGACTGAGTCTGGTGAGCACGAGCTGAGTAAGTGTTGCCAGACTTTGGAATCGACAAAACCTTTTTGCTATCGACCCTTTTCTCCGTCTCCTTGCCTCTATATGCTTCGTGGTCTTTCCGTCACCGTGGACTATCGCGTCGTCGTTTATGTGCAACTCCTTTGTGTTGTTCGGTGGTCTCAGTAGTTTTGGCATCACTTAGCTTAGGGCAACTACTCTATTTACGCCGTGAAGTCGTGGTTTGTCTCATTCCCTTGTGGTCTTGGCTTCAGATGATGTTGTTGGTTGTGGCTTTTGTAGTATAGGTCTGCTAGTACTCGCTAGGTTTTAGGCTGTGGTTTTATGCTATGTGACTTTGATTTAGGAGTTTGGTGTTGTGTGTTTTGTTTGTTTCTTTTGTTTCAGAGTTGGATGCGTTGTATTCTGAAGTTTGTTCTTTGTGCTCTAGTTTTTTACTATTTTGGTTCCTACAGTACCTTGCTTCGAGAGGTAGTCATATTCACCATAGGAGAAATAGTGTTTGCGATGGTGGTTTCTTCATGTTTTATGCCTTGTTCACTTGTTCTAACGATTTGGTTGGACTCGTATTATCGTTTTTTGGCATTTTTCGTGTCTTTTTTTCAGTTGCATTTGAGTTTAACTTTAAGTCTTCTCGTTTTCTACTTTTTATGCTTGTTTTATCATTTTCGTTTTAGGCTTGTATATCTATTATCTTTCTTGGCGGCCGTTGTTGTATCATGCTTTGATTTATAAGATTCTAAGTTTGTCAGTCGAAAATTTGTGAGTTATGTTTTATTTGTTTTTGTAACTTTTTTAGTTAATATTATTCAATTAGATGAAATAGAAAGAATCAACGACAATAGTTCTCTTATGTTCTTTTCTCTTCTCTCTCCTTGAAGAAACCCAAAAGTGGATATAGTTTGTTAGATTTTAATTATTTATAAAGTTCTACGCAGGCTAATTGGTGTCCAGTTTAACTAAAAAGATTTATGAATTTTATAGTTAAGGAGATGGAACTTCATTAGTCATGTCAAACAACCAAAATTACAATTATATTTACCCAAACACCATTTTGTAGGGACATAAACACTCTACATATCTTCCCTTGGCTACTAATATGCAATTTCTTCAAGAACTTGAAGCGTCTTCTGGTGAACCTATCCACAAGTAAACAAGACACATATATAAACACACAAAGAAAAGAGATTCGTCGTTGTTTCTTAAGGAACTCACCCATTCTAAATGTTGTGCAGTGATACCGGAAGCTTTGTCCGAGTATATACTTCCCAGTACCTATCAAAGATGGGATTAAAGGAAAGGTCCATGTTCTTGTGACAAAACTGATCAATCAATATTCATACATACCTTTGTGACAGTCTCTAGAAACATTCCTGGCCTTACTGGTAAAGGTTTTCTTCCTGTAACACTTCCCTGGACCACATCAAGTAGGCTAAGTTAGAAACCAAGACTTACTTCAACAGAAAATGTGTTGGTTGATTATACTTACTCTTCCGTTTAATCCACTCTGTTTTCTTCCTTGTGTTGAAGAATCATCTTCACTGCTAAGATCATCTGCACCTTCATCTTTTCCTTGCATCACATTCTTGATCATCTGCTGCACAGTTTTTCCAGGTTTAAGAGCTACCAATTTGGTTAAAAAATTCACCTGTTCAACAATCGTGCAACAAGTATGTTAAAATCATGTTCAGAAACACAGCATAGTGGACATAATAGTTCATTTCCGAAACCTCGGATTCAGGCAGAGTAGAGAAACCTCGGTCATTTCTCTCATCAAGTATACCTCCTCCCATCATGTTCCTCGCTTCCTCTCTGATCAAAACAAGCCTTGCTAGTAGTTTTCTGTCCGGAACAACTGGTCTTGTTTCCATAGTCTGCAAAAGGAATTCTCAGACGTGTTTACATAGTCGAAGATGGTCTTCAAAATAAGGGTGGGCATTCCGGTTTGCGGTTTGGTTTTTTTGGTTTTATAAAAACTAAAACCGTTTGAACCCATTTGAAATATGGTTTGGTTTCGGTTTTCAATCTTGGTTCTGATCCGCATTTTCGTTTACAAGTCACTAAAATATACACAAATAGTGATTTATTTGACGTTTAATGCTTTATATGCAAAATATATAATTTTCACGCATACATATAACTATAAAAATAGAAAATTCTCTATATTTTCAATTTATTAGGTTTTGGTTTTTTCGGTTAACTAAAAACAGTTTTGGTTTCTTAAACAATCAAATCTAAAGGTTTTTAAAAGAATTTTGCTTCAGTTTCGGTTTCACTTTTTCGGGTTCGGTCCGGTTTATATGCCCACGCATACTCTCAAATACAAATATATATACCTCTAGCAAGTCATCAGCTTGGTTAGCTATGTCATTGAGATTAGCTCCGGGTATATGAAGTTTAGTACCGTCCTTACTTTCAAAAGCACCGCCACCTGCGGCTACCCTACGAAGCAGCTCGTGTCTACTTTCCTTATTAGGGGTTCGACAGAGTAAACCAATCACTTGAACCTAAAGAAACAGCAACACCTAGAGTTTAAATTAAAACCCATGAACAAAGGTAGAGAACTGATCTATTTATACTTACATGAGGAGGGCATTTTTTAGTGAGATGTGATAATACAGTCTCCTTGACTACCTCTAGTAAAGATTTCCTCTGAACACAAAACCAAAGTTAAGTTCTTTCATCTTTTTCCCCAGCTTAGGTCACAAAATTCACAGATTGGCCAAGGTAACAGATAGGGGTGGGCATTTTCACTGAACTATATAAAACCGAACTGAAATTTGGTTGGTTCATAATACTATATTAACCGAACCGAACCGAATTTGCAAAAATTAACCGCATAAACTGAAATTAACTGAAAATTAATCAAAATTTAACTGGATTGAAAGACTTTTGAAGCGAAAAAACCGAACCGAACAAACCGAATGCCGAAACGAACTAAAATTGTACTCTGTTCAATTCAAAAAACCGAATGCCCAGCCCTAAGACTAACAGATATACAAGGCAATCTGAGTTGCTAGAGAGATTTCAAGGAAAATGCAGACTGTGTTACCTTATCATCTTGGTCTTTGTCAGCAAGTTGGATCATATAATCAAGAGCCATCATAAAACCTGATTCCATTTCATCAACTCTTTTCCCTATAACTCCTTGTGCCGCCAATTCCACTGCAACACTCTCCGATGCTTCATTCATCTTCATATCTTGCAACTACACTTAGACATTACGGAACTAATAAGTAACGACTCTATGTATCCTTAGAAAGATAGTAAGCCTAACGCACGTAAGGTGTTCGACGAAATGTCAAGCTTAGAATAAAGACACAAAAAGTAGAATTACATACGAGAGTAATCATTTCTTCAAGAACGGAAGTGACTTGTTCGCCTCCTTTAAGCACAGCTTCATACTCAGCTGGATCCAATTTATCCTCGACACTGGTTTTACTTTCATGGGTTCCTCCGTATCTTTCGAACAGTTCTTCATCGGAATATCCGCCTCCAACTTCATAAGGGGCGCAAAATTGAACCAGACGCTTCAGTTTCTGGGTTTGTTTTGGGCGAAACAAATAAGAGGAGGAATGAATTGAGGAAATCAAAGATGGAATCAGAGGTTTTATTTTCGAAGGTGATGGAGAGGAGGGAAAACGAAGATGAATTGACTGTAACATACTTTGATTTTCTGTTTCGAATATAAACTTTTTGAGGTTTTGGGGTTTAAGGAGAGGAAAACGAAGAAGACGACGAGGATAATGGATACATAGATTTTTCTTTTCTTTTCAACATTAATATAGGATACAAAGATATCTCCACTTTTTTTTTTGTCACAGATATCTCCATTTAAAATTACACAAAAATGTGATATGTTTATTTAATTATTTTTATTTTGAACAAACTGTGATATGTTTATCTAATAGTAAAATAATAATTTGTAGTAAAAGAACATTTTTTAATATATATATATATATATATATATATATTTTACATAAAACAAACATCGTTTATATATACAAAATATTTAAATTATACATCAACTATAGAAAACAACTTAAAAAATATGTTGCGTAGTGAGTTAGATATGAATTTTAGGATCACAATTTTTCATAAACATAACAAATGTAAGTAAAATAAATACCAATTATATAAAACGATTATATATATGAATTTTTCCCGGTTAAATTTCAGGAAACCAATCAAACATTTTAATCGGCTAACGGAAATCCAACGGGCCATTGCCGTCATAAACTTGCTTTAAAAAATAGAAGGCTTCTTCCCCATTTTTCTCACGTTTTGAAACCGAAACTCTTGGCGATTATCTTACATTTCCAGCCAAATTCGACCAAATCTCCTAAAATCTGACCATTTTGCAACATGTATGTAAGTTTTTAGGTTTCCTTTCATCATTTTAAGCATTTATAATGGTTTAGAAATAAAAAATTGTTTGAGTTAGGGTTTGAGTGCTTTTGGATTTTGGATTGTGATTTAAAATTTGTTTGAGGTGTTTGATTGTGGATTGGTTTAGGGTTTGTGTGAGTTGTTTGATTAAGGATTAGAGATTTGGTGTTTTTTATTTTTGATTGTGAATTGCTTTAGGGTTTGGATGTTTGTTGTTTGATTAAGGATTAGGGATTGTGTGTTTTGATTTTTGGATTCTAATTTAGAATTTAGTTTTAGATTACTTTATGATAATTTTGTAAAGTTTAGTATATAAATTTTAATTTATTTTAGATGGTATCATGATTTTAATTATTTGTAAATTTTTTGAACATCAAATTATAATTTATTATGATTTTATAACTTTAATCAAGTTTTGAAGTAATTATTTTGTTTTTTTATAATTTTTGTGAAATTATTATGAATCTCCTCAAATTATAATGTTTATAAAATTTTTTAAAATTTTTTATGATTTTAAAACTTTAACCCATAAGTTAAAAAAATTATTTTGATTTTATATTTTTGTGAAAAATTATGACTTTTACTATTTGTAAGTTTTTTTTAAATAAAATTTATATTGTTCATATAAAATAATATTTTTTGAAATTTTAGGAATTTTTATGCACTCGGACTCGGGTTATCTTCTGGTTCAGGAAATTGTAGGCGATTCACGACTCCTAACAACCAGAATCTTTCTAGGTCTCAGCGACCGGTTGTCTCTCACCCTTTTGTGGGTGTGAATACATATGCACAACCGGCACCCTAGCAGATGACAATCGAGGAGTTTGTCTTGCAGTCTGGACGAGACATTCTCCCAAAGCTACATCATCGTTGTCCCCATGATACTACATGGCTAGTTTTTTAAAACTTATTTCTTTAAAATATGAATTTAAATTTATAAAATCTTAGTAACAATTAATATATTGGGGAACAGGATTAGTAAATCTATGAACAAGATGATGTACATCTTGTTTGAACATTCGTACCCTACGTTTTCACAAATGTCGGCTGATGACCAAAACACTTGATTCAAACAATTTGCTGTAAGTAACGTTAAACATTATCTTCAATAAGTGTCATATTTAACAATTTAGTTATTGAATTCAACATATTTAAAACACAAATTTTCTGGGAAGATTTTATTTAAGATCCGGCGATTACCAAATTAGTACGCCAACAGTTAAATGCCGACATGGTTGTTCAGTACTCCCTGCGGTTGAACAAGTGGAAGGAGAAGTGGATAGAAGAAAAGGATGAGGTCAAAGGCCTCATAAAGGATTTGTTTGACGGTTTCTGCCAATATTGGACGAAACCGGAAGTTGTCATAGATTCTTAAAAGCATTCCAAATGTTGTAAGAGCGACTGCAACGGAAATGGAATCTACGTTCACAATGCTGGAGCCTGTAGTTTCCAAAAGAGAGAAGATGATATTGTATGTTAAATTAATAATTATGATTACAAATGTTTAGTAAACCAACAATTACTAACTTTTAAAAATATCAGACCGATGATGGTGTGCCTCTGTCTTTGTTAGACGTAATAGAGGCGGTCCACACCAACAAGACTACAGGGCAGGTCTAGGATCTCGTAGTTAGAGAGGTCACTGATGCAACCAAGAGGAAAACAGAGGAGATCCGTCTTTCCCAGCAGCTCACCGAGGGATCCACCAATGAAGTCCATGTCTCGGTTATTAACTACATTCTCATAGAGGTACATAATTTTTTATTTATTAAATACATATATAAACTTATTCAACTTACTAACTACTTCTGATATTTTTTGCTGGAGACACCAAAGAAGAAGAGATTCTTTGGTTTAGGGAGCATCGCCTCCACTTTCAGATCGTCTGCGCATTCGGCTGGCTCTTGTTCACATGGAAAAGACTTCGAGTGTGACTCGTCCATGCACAAGTCCATTCACGAGAAGGACGAACGTGTTTCTCGTGTGACAGATTCAGGAGTGACAGGAGCATATCCGTTTACAGAACGAGAAGATGGAGAAATTCATGGAAGAGATGCGGTTTGCCGGTTCTGATGGTAGCGATCCGAGTAGTGGTTTCGATTTTATGTACTTCTATGTCTTTTTCTTACATTTTAAGTATTTCATGACTTGAATTTCAAATGTATTTTACTTAATTTAGATTTAATAATTTTAATTAATTAATAATAATAAATTAAATAATAAATTTATTATTATTTTTTAAATTATTGAAAAAATTTCGACCACGATGTCTGTCTTAACGGCGTCGGAAACATTGCCATGGCTGACCGTCGAAAATTACACCATCGGTTGGCTGTAAGAAATTTGGNAAATCCGTCGTCGGTTGGCTTTCAGATTGGCGTCAAAAAAATGGCCGTCGGAAAACCGTTGATAATTTTCAATGAATTTCCGACTAAAATGTTTTTCCAACAAGCTGGAAACAACGACTGTTTCTATCCCGAATCTGTTGGGAAAGGGCTATTTCTGACAACCTTCCCACGGATTTGACTGTCG